>RJWJ010000056.1:49569-299735 GCA_004363605.1 Indri indri
AAAAAAAAAAAAAAAAAAAAAAAAAAAAAAAAAAAAAAAAAAAAAAAAAAAAAAAAAAAAAAAAAAAAAAAAAAAAAAAAAAAAAAAAAAAAAAAAAAAAAAAAAAAAAAAAAAAAAAAAAAAAAATTGAATTTTATCAAAATATAGTCTTAACATGCAATGTGAAATGATAGGTGTACTAAAGGCAATTATGGTTTAAATAATAGTGAAATCACTGAGGTAATTGTGAGTTTGCCTACTATAGCAAGAAGTTACAAAAATGGATAGTTATAGCTGCAATCAAATGAAGCTGATGGAAACAGTGATATACTTTAACTTGATAAAAAAGTTAATAAATATCCCCAAATTTCTAATTGCACTCCCTTTCTAACATTCCTAGAGTCTGACTATAATAAAACTGTTGTGAGGGGAACAGATTTTTCTATACAATTTCCACCACTGTAACAGAGCCAAGAAAATCACATATTGTGGGGAAGCATCAATACGCATGTGTCATTAAGTAAAAAATAAAATAAAATAAATCTAACCAATCCAAGCATTTCCATTTCCAGTACAAAACTTACACGTTTTGATTCCTAAAATTTAAGAGTCTGTGTTCCCTTTACCATATGTGGCTTAAGGAGCTTTAGAATTTAGATATAAAGTAATGTTGAATTCTTCTCTCCCTTTATTATCTAAAGTGGCATTTTTCCAGTCTTCCCTTTCACATCTATTCAGATTATGTATGGGAACGATGATCTCATGGGCTGGATTGCCATGGGAGGAGCCTGACTTAGAGTAAATGCTTGGCAAATGCTAGTTAGAATTAGTATCTTCCAGGTTTTTCAGTCTAAATTAATCTAGGATCATTAATTTGATTATTGTAAATCCACAATGATTTATTTCAAATTGCTATGGGCTAAATCTATTTACTCCAAACTTTAAAGGGCTTTGCATTTTAGAAATTTTAGATTTTAAAAAGAATAGTGTGTGTTTGTGTGAACCATAATGCCCAGCTTAAGGCAGGGGAAGGGAGTAACATCTAGTAATCAAACATACTGACACTTCTATAAGGAAACATATTAATAGTTACACTACTTTAAATAAATAAATTCAGTTTTTGTCACCATATAAGTTAAAAACATGCAGGTATATATTTTAATTTTGAAAGCTTTTTGGATTCTAGAGATGTCGATGATCTATACTCATGACAACTCCTTAAGTTACAGCTATTTCACACCTATTTGTAAGATGGAAAAATAGGCATGGGGGTGGGGGGTGGTGGGAGGCTAAATAACTTACCTAAGATCACAAAGCTAGAACATAATGGAGCCAGAATTCAAGTCCAAGCCACCTGGCTCTAAAGCCCATGTACTTATATTCCTCTCCTATCCTTCCCTCTCTGGTTGTGGTAAATAAGCATTCTGAAGAGTTCTGTTTCTATATTCAGCAAACCTCAGGGTTTTCTTACCTCAAGATGAGCTAATGTTTCACAAGATAAGAAAGGAACGATCACCAGTTGTGGCTACGTATGTGTCACATGCCCCAGAACAGAGTTTGTGCTGAGGGTGTTCTTGATGTACGTGGTTTAAAGGGGTTTTCATATAGATCTGTAACCTTTACCTCCCAAATACACTATATTTGCAACTGCAATCAATTGCTAATTATAGATTCAATTTGCTATTTGTGCCAGAGATTTGTGTCATATTTCAAAACACAGATGGTAGGTTAATGTGTTCATGCTTCATTTAAATGAGCAGCACTTTGGTGGCATGGACCTGGTTGAGAAGACACACACACACTAAAAGGGCACGTGTGAGCATGTGCCCATTGGCAGTGACAAGCAGGTAAGTGAGCTCTGTAAATTCAACAGCTTTCACATATAAAACTGTTCACTTGGGGGACCTACTCACAAAGCAGTTGTAGGATTCCGTGGCAAAAGATTACCACTTGTAGATTAGAAACCTACACTTGCATATATGATGGCGCTGAATCTTACCATTTATTTGAGGTAAATAAAGGAAAATACTCATGTAATGCTTCTAAGAAAGAGTGTCCAGTAATTTAGAAGTACTTCACATCTCGGCACTCGGGATATTTTCAATTATCCGATGCTGCAAACTGTAACTATATGTGATGAAGCCAGTGAAACAGTTTTATTTAAGCTAAATGCCACTATACCACTTGCAACAGCAAGAGGTACCATCCATGATACAAGCATAAAAAAATCATAAAACATCCATGCCTATTGGAGCATCCTAATCAAGTTATTTAAAACAAAGATAGTTCATTGCTTATGCCTGAAAAACTTAAATTTAATTAATATTTAATAATAAATTGGAATCATTAATGAACACAACACACATTTCTGAAACATTCCACTATGAGCAGGCTTCCAGAAGTGAGAAAGGGTCTACAAGTGACTTACTTTAAATTTTTTTTTTTATTTTTTCAATTTTTAATTATTATGGGTACATAATAGTTGTATATATTTATAGGGTACATGTGATGTTTGATACAATGTGAAGTAATCAAATCAGGGTAATTGGGGTATCCATCACCTCAGGCATTTATCATTTCTTTGTGTTAGGAACATTCCAATTCTACTCTTTTAGTTTTTCCGAAAACACATTTCTCAAAAGCACTATGACTTATGGTATTCTCTGGACTTTTTTTTTTTTTTTGGTATAAACCTTCTCCAACTTAAGATATTTTCCTGATGTTAACATGTCTTTTCTACAGAGTGGGTGAGAAGAATCTGTAAATGTTTCAGTAAAGACCATGATCTCATGTTTATCCAAAATAGGGTAATTAAAATAATAATTTCAGTACATAAACATGAAATATAAACTGTAATTCCTAATATTCTGTTGTAAACATTTTTCTTTAACTTCTGTGCACAAATTTGGACATTTTTGACAAACTGAACAGTCGTTGTTATGAATAAATTCTATCACTTGTGGAAATGCCTCACTTTTGCTTTCAAACCACAATCCATTTTGTATTTCATGATTATTTCCACAAGATAACCTTATACTATTCAATGCCTGTTAAAAGAATAACAAAAAGTGACAGACATTATAGAGATAAGAACAAATTGGCAGTAATACATTTGATTATCACTGGCAAGTATTCGAACCCTTGACTTTTTTGTCTTTTCAGATTCACCAAGGAGTTTTTTATACCTCATAAGAACAGCATATTTCTAATAAGAAAAACAAAACTAAATCAAGTCTCTTGCCATATAAAGAAAATTCAAAAGAGCATAATATTCAATCCACTCCCAGTTTTCCATGTTCTTCACTGTAAGAATTTCTCTTCTAAAAACACTAAAGTCAAATCTGTTTAAATTACTGTAAATACATTTTCTCCACCCCAAATGTCATACTCCCTCTATTCTATTATCATACATCCTTGAACATGTTTTTTATGATATTTATGTTATATTAAATGAATTTCACCTGTTTACTTTTCTGCCTCCTCTATTAAAAAGTCAGTTTCTGTACATGTCTTGATTGGAGAGAGATGTTTTATTCATTTTCTTTAATTTTTTATTATAAATTGATTATAATCATATATATTTGTGGGACACAAAGTAATTTTATGACTTATGAATACAATGCAGAATGATTAAATCAAACGAATTAATATATCCTTCAACTCAAATACTTACCATTTTTTGTGGTGAGGCCATTTGAAATCTACTCTTAGAAATTTTGATATATACACTACACTATTATTAACTATATTCGCCATGTTATGCAAAAGATCCCCCCCACCAAAAATAACGCTACTCTTCCTGTCTGACTGGATCTTTCACCACCATCTCCCCATACTCCTTAACCTCCTCAAGCCTCTGTAACCACCATGTCACTCTCTGCTTCTATGAGTTTTATTGTTTTCAATTCTGGATATAAGTGAGATCATGTTGTATTTGTCTTTCTGCACCTGGCTTATTTCACTTAGCATAATGGTCTCCAAACCCATCCATGTTGTTGCAAATAGCAGAATTTCTCTTTTTAATGCTGGATAGTATTCCATTGTGATATATATATTTTTTTCTTTATTCCTCCATTGATGGAGACTCAGGTTGACTCCATAAGTTGGCTATTAGTAGTGCTTCAATGAACACGGTAGTGCAAATGTCTCTTTGCCATACAGATTTCAAATCTTTTGAGTAAATACTCACAAGTGGGAATGCTGGATCATGTGGTGGTAATTCTATTTTGAGTTTTTGAGGAACTTCCATACAGTTGTCTATAATGGTCGTACTAATTTAGATTCCCACCAACAGTGTACAAAGATTCCCTTTTCTCAACATCCTTTCCAACACTTGTCAGCTACACTGACTATAAAAAAAAAGCAATTTCAAATTATAAAAGTCACAAAGAAAAGAGAGATTATTAATGACCATGTAGGAATTAAAAGAAATATAAGAGAATATTATGAATGCATGTATGCCATCTAGGGAGATAACTTAGATGAAATGGACAAATTTCTAGAAAAATACAAATTACTGAAATTGACTCAAGAAGAAATAAAAATCTTAAATCTCTCACAAAAGTAAAGTGATTGAATTAGTAATACAAAAAGACAAAAAAAAAAAAAAAAAAACTTTCCCACAAAAGATAAAATTAAAAAAACCCATACCCAGATGGCTTCATTGGTGAATTCTACCAAACATTCATGAAATAATTAATACCAATCCTTCTTAAACTCTTCCAAAATATGAAAGAGGAAGGAAGACAGTGCATCTAATTCTGAGTCCAGTTGCATCCTGAAAGCAAAACCAAAGACATTACAATAAAAGAAAATTTCAGGCTAATATCCCTTACGACTATGGATTAAAAAATCCTGATTAATGTACTGCCATACTGAATCCAGCAACATAGAAAAAAAATTATGCATAATAACCTAATGAGATCCATCCCAGAAATGCAAGTTTGGTTTAGCATTTGAATGTCAATTAACGTTAACATATTATGTTAATAGAAAACAGTAAAAATCACATTATCATCCTTATAGGCACAGACAAACATTTTACAAAATCCAACACCCTTTCATGATAAAAACACTGAACAAAAGTAGGAATAGAATGTAATTTCATCAACCTGGTAAAAGACATCCATGAAAAACCCATAACTAAGATACTTAATGATGAAAGACTAAATGCGTTCTCCTTAATATAAAGAACAAAACAAGGATGCCTGTTATTCCCACTTCTATTTAATATTTTATAGAAAGTTTAAACAAGAACAACTAAGCCAAAAAAAAAAAAAAAAAGCAAGTCTCATTTAAACAGAAGTAAAATTATCCCTGCTTGCCTATGGAATATAGAATATTCTAAGGAATTCACTAAAAACCTATTAGAACTAATAAATTAATTTAGTACTATTCCAGGTACAAGATCATGTACAAAATTTAACTTTTTCAATAACCCAACAAGAACAATCTAAAAATAAATTTAAGAAATCAATTCCAATTATAATAACATAAAAAAATAAGATATTTGGGCATAATTTTAACAAAAGAAATAACATGTCTGTACTCCAAAAACATTGTCGAAAGAAAGTAAAGCCCTAAATATAATAGATAAAAGACATCTTTGTGTTGATGGATCATGAGACTTAATATTGTTAAGATGACATTATCGCCCGGAGTGTCCTACAGATTCAATGTAATCCTTATCAATACTCCAGCTTCCACTTTTACGTGAATTGAAAATATGATCCTAAAATTTCTATGGGAAGACAAGAGACCCAGAATAGCTCAAAACAATCTTGTGAAAAAAAAAAAAAAGAACAAAATTGAAGTACTCAATCCTTGTCACATAGAGTAATCAAGACATTTCTAGACATCATTATAGATAAACATATAGCTCAATGGAATAGAATTGAGAGTCTAGGAATAAACATTTGCATTTATGGTGAGTTGATTTTCAACCAAAGCACTAAAAGAAATTTAAAGGAGAAAAATAGTCTTTTCTACAACTGAATATATACATGTAAAAAAAAAGAAGTTGGATCCCTTCCTTTTACCATACACAAAAATTAACTAAAAATTAATGACACCTAAAACTAAGAGCTAAATCTATAAAAATCTTAAAGAAAACACAGGAGTAAATCTTCGTGACCTTGGATTAAGGAGGTCTTCTCAGTTATTTATGTATTTTCTTAATTGAGACATCTCACTCTGTCACCCTGGGTAGAGTGCAGTGGTATCATCATAGCTCACAGCAACCTCCAACATCTGGGCTCAAGCAATCCTTCTGCCTTAGCCTCCCGAGTAGCTGGGACTACAGGCACACATCACGACGCCTGGCTAATTTTTCTATGTTTAGTAGAGATGGGTTCTTGCTCTTGCTCAGACTGGTCTGGAACACCTGAGCTCAAGCAATCCTCCCAGAGTGCTAGGATTACAGCCATGAGCTGCCACGCCCAGCCATCTTTCTCAGTTATGACATCAAAAACACAAGCAACAAAAGAGAGAGATACATATACTAGAGTCCATCAAAATTAAAAAAAAAAAAAATTACTGCCAATGACACAATCATGGAAAGAAAAAGACAACATACAAAATGAGAGAAAACATTTGAAAATCATATGTCTGACAAAATACATAGAAGGCTTTTTCAATCCAATAATAAAATGATAATAACTGAATTTTAAAAATCTGCAAAGTGTCTGAATAAATTTATTCAAAGAAGATATACAAATGGCCAATAAGCATATGAAAAGATTCTCAATATCATTAATCATTAGGGAAATGAAAATCAAAACCACAATGAGATACTACTACTTTATACCCAAACAGATGGTTAATTTTTTTTTTTTTTTAAAGAGACAATGACAAGTTTTGGAAAGTATGTAGAGAAATTGGAACCTTCATACACTGCTAGTGGGAAAACATTTTAACAGTTCCTCAAAAATCTAAACAAACATTCCATGTGACACAGCAATTCTACTCCCAGTACATACCTACATGAAATGAAGAAATATTAATATGCTCACACAAAAACTTGTATACAAATATATGTAAATTATTATTAATAGCTAAAAAGTATAAAAAAAATCCAAACATCCATCAACTGATGAATGGATAAGTAAAATCATATGTATCTATACCATGCAACATCATTCAGCAATGAAAAGGGATGAAGTACTGATATATGCTACAACATGGATGTATCATGAAATGATTATGTTAAATGAGTAAAGCCAGACACAAAAGGCCACATGTTCTCATATTACAAGATCTCATTATCTGAAATGTTCAGAATAGTCAAATATATAGAGACAGAAAATACATAAGTGGTTGCCAGGGAAGGGTTGAGAATGTGGAAGGAAATGAGAAGTGACTTTTAATTGGTACAGTTTTTTTGTGTGTGGAAATAAAAAAAGTTCTAAAATTTTACTGTTAGATGGTTGCTCAACTCTATGAATATATTAAAAATATTAAAATGTATATTTTAAATGAGTGTATATGGGTTATATCTCAATAAAGCTGTTAAAAAAATAGTGCAGAGTCTGGGATCCTGGAGAACACATACTAGCTGTGAGTGTCTGGGCAAGTAACTTCCGGTTGCTCAGTTTCCTCAATCTCTAAAATGAGGAGAAAAAAATTACCTATTTTTGTGATAAGAGAAATTTAATAAGATAACATCCCCACCATCCACCCACACAGAATCTGGAGTGTTTCAAGCATTTGATGCATGTTACTTGTTATTATTGTTGGATAAAATTGTCACACAACTGAGTATTTTAGTTTCCTAGAGCTGATGTAACCCAAAAACTTCAAACTGAATGGCTTAAACAACTGAAGTTTATTGTGTTACAGTTTGGAAGTTAGAAGTCTAAGATCGAGGCGTCCACACAGTTTGTTCCTTCTGAGAGCTATGAAAATGAGAGGAAGTTGGTAAAATGATAGGCTGATCTGTAGCTACACAAAACAAAATGAAGTTTTTCTAATTAAGATGACTGGCGAAGACCCATACATGAACAGCTAAAAATGACACTCTTAGCCTTTGAAAATTGTGTCACTTTTATAGGACGAATGAACTCCACCAAGGAGGCCCTTGATTTTTGATCCCCTCTTCTTCCATATGATCTGCTTTTTTTGGCAGCTTAAAACAGCATGCATTTATTTTCTCACGGTTTCAGTGTGTCAGGAGTCCTTGCACAGCTTGCTTAAATGAAGTGTAGAGGACTCCATTTACTTACTTTTGGAGTCTCAACTAGAGACAGGGCGCCTTCCAAGCTCACTCAGGTTGTCGGCAAAATTCATTTTCTTAAGGCTGTAGGATTGACTCGCTTCTTCAAAGCCAATGAAAAAAGCAAGACCTTAGAGTTAGACCTCACTCCTTCAGGGACAGCAGCAGTAATACTTCGGTGTGTGTCACAAGCAGGTGAAGGGAGAAAAACCAATCTCAGGTCACGCGGCAGTACTATTCGTTTTGCTCTATTTCATTATATGTTTAAAACTTTTTACCGTAGAAATGTTCAACCATACATGGAAGTGGAGATAATAATATAAGATTATTATACTTCTCAATTAACAGACTATTTTTTGAGAAATTTTAAGTTTATGAAAAAATTGAGCAGAGTGAATGTTCCCATACCAGGCTTCTCCAGAAGTTTCTACCATTAATAACATCTTGCATTAGTGTAGTACATTTGTTACAATTGATAAGCCAATATTGACACATTATTATTAGCTAAAGTCCATAATTTATACTAGGGTTTACTTTTTGTGTTGTACATTCTATAGATTTTGACAAATGCATAATGACATCCATTATTACAATATCATACTGAATAGTTTCTCTGCCTTAAAAATCACCTATGTATCACCTCGTCATCCTTCTCACCTTCTCTCCAGAACTCTGACACCTATTCATATTTTTACTAGACAGTTTTACTAGACATAGTTTTGCCTTTTCTAGAATGCAATACAGTTGGAATCATACAGTCTGTAGCCTTTTCAGACTGGCTTCTTTCATACAGCAATATGTGTTTATGGCACTTCCACGTCTTTTTCTGGCTTGAAAACTCATTTTTATGGCTGAATGATATTCCATTACATGGATGTACCAGATTGTTTATCCAGTCACTCAGTGATGCCATCTTGGTTGTTTCCAATATTGGCAATTTAAATAAAGCTGCTATAAACATCCATGCAGAAATTTTTGTGTAGATGTAAGCTTTTACTCACTTGGGTAAAACACCAGACAGTGCAATTGCTGGGTCTTGTGTAAGTGTATGTTTAAGGTTGTAAGAAACCATCACATTGCCTTTCAAGCTAACTGTACAATTTTGCATTTCCACTAGCAATAAATATGAGTTTGTGTTGTTCCATATTCTCTCCAGTATTTGGTGTTGTCAATGTTTTGAATTTTAGCCATTGTAATAGGTGTGTCCATATAATCTTTTTTATCTTCAGCAGTTAGTTTTTATATCTTATCAGGCAGAAAATGCTAAACTACTAGGAGAAAGTAGATACTTGATCTTTTTTGATCAATATATTACCCCCAGGTCCTTGTGTACATGTTGAATAAATGAGAGTCTTTGAAGAATGTATCTGAAATTTTCTTTGGTATATAATTCTGATGTTTAACAATTTTCATTACAAGAAAAAAATATGTATACAGAAATCTTGAAAATTTTTGTTTAAAGGAATCTTTTCTTCTCATCACTAAAGAAACAAAAATATTGATTTTATTCTTATTTTCCATATGTTTTCTATGTTTAAGACCACTGAAGAGAGTCTGTAATATAACATTTAAATATCTTCTACTCTACTATTTTTTTTGTAGAGTAATAAAGATAAATGACTTTATCTCCTCTATGAATATTTACATTCTGAAACATGCTTTTCTTAGGACAAATCATAATTTGCATACTTTTCCAAAGTACTTTTATGTGATATGCAGATGTTAGGTTAAAGAAAACTTCGGTCTGCAATTTTAAATTTGCACTGATAAATATGCAAGAGTTACTGAAGTATGATATATGTATATATTTTTTTCTCTGTCTACTAAAGCAAAGCTTTCCTAAGTGCAGGGCATCTTAAAGTCTGCAACATCAAACCTAATAATGATTTGCTAGATTCCAAGAAGATTTTCCATCAATAAAGCATGAAAATCAAATCACACTATGACCCACACTGACTTAATTCATTGTTCTGTCACAGTTTTCATCAAAAAAATATATAGATATATACCTTTTTTTCATTTCAGGGCTTTTGTCAGTTCCTTTTGAAAAATACAGAGTTCCATAAATGTGGCATTTTAATTTAATAATGTTCAGGATAACAGATTTTGTAACTTCTGTTACACAAGTACCATTCTCACATTTTTCCTAGACAGCAATCTCCGCAGAGCTATTTATTTCCTAAGAACAGGTCACTTCTTAGACTAGGATGTCTGAGATAAGGTAGGGATTTTTTTGTTTTTAGCAAGCAGCTATTATGATATATGATATATGATATTATGACAGTTCAGATGTATTTTACATTAATCTGAAAGTGTTAGTTCTTCTTGTGTAAAATTTTGTGTAAAAAGTATGTATGTAATTGAACATGCGCATACACATGTGTAAGTATTCATCAATGTCAATATATGTTCCTATAAAAATATATGCAAATTTATACCTATATAGACATATTCGTCAAAAATAAGGTATATACAGAGATATTCCTTAATTGATTTTTAAATGCTATACAAATATAATTATATATTTTAGTGAATGGTTTTGCTTCTTGAATTGAAGTGTCCCATTAATCTATAAAAATCTGTAATGAATTTATAGATTCTCTACTGAAAGGTGAGAGGTTGAGTGCAAATGAAGAAGAGATAGTCCCAAATTGATAAATTTAGTGATTAACTAAATTTTTAATGCTCATTTTTAGTAAAATGAGAACAAACGGAATATATTTTTAAACTTTTAAAATTAAGGTGCTGAAATATTCAAACTGTTAAATTTTAAAATACTAAACCAAACAACTTCATGCACCACATCCTAGGGTGAGGAAATTGACTCCATCAGACTGTAGGAGCCACTTAAGATTACCAAATTAGATACGGACAGGTGTGAGCATGCCGTTCTCACAGATGGAGGAATTCAGACACAGAAGGATTAAAGAACTTGTTCAGGGATCTACAGCTGTTCAAGTTAGTGCTGCCATGACTGGAACCCAGAGTGAATGAGATCTTATCCTAGGTTTGTTCATTTGTTTGACCTGCCTTTTATTTAGTTACGTTATACTCATATTTTTAATTTTTTGTTAGTAGAGTGCTATAAACAATTTGACACATTCATGTAGGATTTCAACTAAATTATTAAGTCAAGTGTCTATAAAATTAAGATCTCTACTATATTCATTTTTGTATTCACAGGAAATGACTACTGGACTCCCAGGTCCATTTATCTATTTAAATGTAAATAGGGAGAGTGCTTGTCTTCCTTACCCATGAATCCCCATGCCATTGCTCTGGTCACACAGCCAGGTCCAGAGTGGCTGTGTCCAAGTTCCAGCCTCACACCAACTTTCAGGTAAACAGGGAGAGCGTTTCCATAACAGGAGAGGAGCATTTTCCTAATCCTGGCCTAGAACCCTGGTCTTATGGTTCAAAATGTCCTTGTTCTGCTTCCTTCTTCACATCGATTTATTGTAATTATAATTAATAAATTGCAATTTGTTTAATAATGTCCCTTCTGCTAAATGGACTGATAAGAACTGACTCTTCTTTGTGCAGCAGCTGACACAGTACTACTTGACATTAAATAAACTGAAGTTTATAGCCGAAGATGACCACAATTTCCTTAACATTACTTTCTGTTCCCAGGCTTCTTCTATTTTACCTCCCTTCAACTTCTTACATTTTATGTTAGAGGATTTGTTAATGGGGGAAGGGAATAGTATAGTTAACCTATATTATTGGGAATTTACTCTGAGAAACACAAGGTTCTTTGCCGACTAATTATGAAATCTTGCCAGGTGCTTCCTGAGAAGAACAGATTTCTGGGCCAAAGCACAATGGAATACTTTTGTGTATAAAAACTCGAACATTGTTGGTTGATCTCTGATTACATTCAAAAACTAAACATAAATGATTTTACTGTCCTTTTACTATGTAATATACATTCCACATATCTTCTAAAGGTAACCAAGTGTTTACTGGTCCTACCTTTGGACTTGAGAAAAGGTATTCAGGATCTTCACTCCAAACTAATTTTGGCACTTATTAACTTCAGGGGAATTTCTCTGAAACTGACTCAAAATATATATGACAATGAACTTAATTAAATAATAGGTCCATAATTCTTCTGTGCATGTAACAGTGTGCATATAACACACTGACTTTTGTGTCCTTTATTTTATTGTGCAAATAAATTTGTCACTTTCATCCATGTTACTCTGAGAGACTTTCTATTGAATCTCTTCCTTGGAATTTGGTATTGCTCTGAAAATATTGATTGATACCACTTAATTTTATTGTATAAATCATAAAAAAGCAAAATATACCTCAGAATGCAAAAGACTTATGAAATTGGTCATTGTCTCTGCATAAGGAAACAGGGTGGGGGAATGTAGGGAAGGGGAATTTGCTTTTTGTTGTTATACTTTGAAATATAGCATTTTGAACACTTGAAAATTCTAGATATATGTGTGTATGTATCTGTATATGATTGTGTGTATGTATATGTATATGTATATGTGTGTGTATATATGCATATTCTATTAGTTCATTTGGGCTGTGTATGAGTCAGTTTGGACTGCTATAATATATGCCATAAACTGGATGGCTTAAATAGCAAATGTTCATTTCTCAGAGTTCTGGAAGCTGAGAAGTCCAAGATCAAGGTGCCAGAAAATTTGTTGTCTGGTAAGGGCTGACTTCCTGATTTGCAGATGATTATCTTCTCATTGTATCCTCATGTGGGAAGAGCAGAGAGAGGGTTTCTCTACCATGTGTCTTCTTCTAAGGGCCCTAATCCCATTAATGGGGGTTCTACCCTCATGAATTAATTACTTCCCAAAGTCGTCCCTACCTGCAAATACTACCACATTGGGGATTTAGGCTTCAACATATGAATTTTGAGTAGATACCAATATTCATTTTATAGCAGGCTACTATAACAAAATACCACAGTCTGGATGGCTTAAACACAGAAATTTATTTCTTATAATTCTGGAGGCAGGGAAATCCGAGATCAATGTTTTGACAAGGTTGGTTTTATTTAGAGGCCTCTTTTTGGCCTTCTAAATGGCTACCAATCTCCCTGTGTGCTCACACGACTGCTTCTTTGTGCACAGAGGGGTTAGGAGGAAGAGCCTCTGTTGCCTCTTCTTACAAGCACATTAACCCTATTAGATCAGGACTCCACCCTTACGACCTCATTTCTTCCTAATTACTTCCTTAAAGACCCCATCTCCAAATACAGCCATACTGGGAGTTAGGACTTTAACATCTGAATTTTAGGAGACACAAATATTCAGTATATATATATATATATATATATATATATATATATATATATATATGAAAATATAGAAATACACATATAAATAAATGTATGTATAAATACATACATAAACAAAAATGCATATACATACAATCGCAGTTAAAACAACCTTTTGTGTATAATATAGTTAGGCACCCACATGCATAGGCCTGTACCTTCCAACTAACTCAACAGTTAGAATTACTACTAACAAGCACTTCTAAGTAATTTTTCTCTGGAGCTGTTTACAACAATTGAGCTCCCAGCATAAATGTGAATCCTGTCATAGAGTGATGTAATATAGAAGTAAATCCTCTATTCTAAAGTTTCCTAGAATATCTGGTGGGCAGCAGGGTTTTTTTATTTTTTGTTTTTGTTCTGTTTTATTTTGTTTTTCTGGCAAGATAAGATAATGGAGAGGGAAAGAAAGGGAAATAGTATTGCTATGGCTGGTATCAAAATAATAATAGTCTCTTTCCTAAACTGTTACCGAAAAAATTTTAGGGAAGGATATTCTTGAATCAAGAGTAGGTTAGATAGGCAATTGCACAGACAGAAAATTTCATCAATTTCCAGAAGGCAGAAAGTAAAGAGAATGAAAAAGTTCAAATAATTAAAGGGAAAGTAACAAAAACGGCTGAAAAGAGAAGTGATAGTTTCAAGGAGAATGAGATTAAAAGATTTTCATCTCTCTTTTCAAAAATATTCAACCCATGCATTATAGTTACATGAAGAAAGAGAATCAAATCCAGAATTATAAAAATATAGTGAATGCCATAGTAATTATTTCATAAATAAATTTGATTAAATTATACATGAATTGATTTTATGTAAGTTTAACTGACCCTTAGAAAGACATGAAAGAAAAACTAGCAAAAGTTGGACTCTCAGCTGAGATGAGGACAGTTTGAATGAATGTTGCTGCTTTTACATGCTAAAAATGCCCCATTTTTCCATTAACCCTGTTAGCTCTGGAGAAACAGGGACATTTTAGAAATGGGAAAAGAAAAAAATTATGGCATAAAACCCTGTTTTTCTTTTAAGTCAGTCAGAATGTCACCAGCCCTCTGAAGAGAGATTCCCCATCAGCACCTTTAGGATAAATAGTCCCAACCAATACAAGGAAGGTAAAGAACAGAAAACAAAGTACAATTCCCCCCCTTGGGGAAGGGAAAATCTCATGAAAACAAGTTCATGTTTGTTTTTGCCATCACTGTATAATCTCCACCTAGCTCAGTGCCTGTGCACTGAAGGATCTCGATAAAAATTTGTTGAATAATTAATAAATTTATATAATTTGGTCACCTTAGTTTTCATGGCAGATTTGGGTAAAGGTGTCGGTAACAGAGCCCTGACTTACTGGGGTCCCTGGGTGACTCCTCTGCCTGTTATGGCAACAATGCAAATGTTCCAGCTACAACTTGGCTGGCAACATCTTCACTCCTGATTGCACTGGCTGCTGTTCCTCTTGGCACTAGGCTTCTTGGCTATGCGAGTGGAGGTGGTTGAATCGATCCAGGCTCTCCTCACAGATGTAGTCTCTACTCTCCTACACTACCGCTCATCAGAACCTGTTACAAACAGAATCCTCAGGAGTCCACACGGCCATGCTTTAAACCCTAGGAATCCTGAGACTAATATACTCACCATCTTCCCACCGTGATTTCCACTTTGTACATGCCTATTTAACAGAAAGATTTCACATCACATTTCCCACAGCCGTGTGTTTCACATAATTGTCATTTCATCTATTAACAGCCTTCAGTAAAGTGGTTTTTCCAAAGCCATATAAACTAGTGAGTGAAGAATTCCATTTCATAATTTCTGACTTCCAGACTCAGGTCTGTCTTTTACTTCACTTATAATGACTGTGACTCTCCATAACTTGAGAATAGGAAAAAACCAAAAATTTAAAAATTAAACTAAATTAAAAAACCATCAATGTGGCATTAGCAATAAATATAAAACAAGACTGGTAATTGTGAAATCAGGGAACCAGGAAAATCATGCAGGCAGGTAAGGTGCCCAAATCCATCACTGGAAGAGGCAATGCTGCGCATGTGCCTTGGTGGCCAGTGAGAGGCACACAAGGGCACTAAGGAGTCGGAATCACATCTTTATTCTTAGGGTAACAAATGACATTTTAGAGCAACCAATCATTTTAAGAGTTTAGATCATAGTTTTCTAAATTTCATTACCTAGCAAAATACCTACCACAGAGTCAATTCTAAAAAAGGAAGGGGAAAACTTTAATTTTGAAAACAAGAAATACAGGTTGGTGTGTCTCGACATTTATTGAACCATGTGAGTTGTATAGTGTTGCATTTCAGTTTGCTTGGGCAGCAGATTCTGAGGAAGAAATTGTGTGCAGGATTGAACCAGCGTTGATATTTGGGGTAGAGAGTACAAGAAGCAGGACTGGGCAGATGGAATGGCTGGGCTGCAGTATAGTCACGGCAAAGGACTCTTGCAGTCTCTGCAGGAGACGCCGGAATGGCCCTGTAGAATTGCTACAAGTTGGGGTGACAGAGCTGGGCTTATATACCCTTGCATGGCTGGGGAATTTGACACAGTGTGCCTCTGGGAAGGAGTGTGACTTTAGATGTGGTGATTCTCCAGCGAGGCGCAGTTCCTGGAGATGATTGAGAACCGAGACTTGTCATTCAGCAGTGCATCAAGGCTGGGGAAAAATTCTTCAGTCATTGAGGAGGGATGAGAAGTGGAGCATAGTGTCTACTAAATGCTGGCTTCCATTTATTGAACTATTGTGTGTTAGGTGATTTGCTTACATTATATCACATTTTTACAAGTTCTTAAAGGAGAGACATTAATATTTACTCATTACACTAATTTCCCAAGGACATATGGCTAATAAAATTCCAGTCAATGCTATGACTCATGGCTGCTTGACAAAATCTAGGGTTTTTTTTTTTTCTTACTATGTATTCAACAGGTTATAAGACATAAAAATTTACTCAAAACAGCTCACATCAATTTTTTTCAAAACAGCCAAATATACAAAGGGTTGGAAAATGGACTGTGCCGAGCTGAGATTAATGCAACATACCAAGAAAAATCATGAACAAAAGATACTAAAGTAAAAGGTTTGTTGTCTCAGTCTGCTTTCCTCACACTCCTAATGTATTTTTGTGTTTGATTTCTGTTTCTGTCTACTCAGTTCCTTTTTCCATTCTTGACCTTCAATAAATATTTTGTCTGTGCCATCTTTGTTTGCTGAATGTGACGGTTAATTTTATGTGTCACTTTGAGTGGGCCATAGAGTACTACAGAGTGCCCAGATTAAAAATTGTTTCTGAGTATATCTCAGGTGGTGAGATGGTGTTTCCAGATGAGATTAGCATCAATCAGTGAACCCAGTAAAGTAGGTGATCCTCCCCATGTGGTTGGCCATCATCCAATCCGTTGAGGTCCTGAACAGAACAAATAGCAGAAGAAAGACAAATTTGCCCCTTTTTTGTCCTGCTTCACTGCATGAGCTGGAGACAAGACATCTCATCTTCTCCTGCCCTCAGACTGGCATTGACAGCCCTCACTCCCCTAGCTCTCAGTACTGAATTACATCATTTGCTTTCCTGAGTCTCCAACAGCTTGGAAACTGCAGACTGTGGGATTTCTCAGCCTCCATAATCCATGAGTCATTTTCTCATATGTATTGAGGCTATATACTGGTTCTGTTTCTCTGAGAACTCTTACTAATACAGATTTTGATAGCAAGAGTGGCTTTAAAGGAAAAAAAAAATTAAGAATAAATTTTCTGAACTGGTTCTTAGGCTTCTGGAATTGGCTTTCTAATCTGATTAGAATTAAAGACACTAATGACTCTATTTCTACTAGTAAGAGAGCATTGATAGTTCATGACATGAACTGTTTATAGAGATACACAAAATACTGCATTGGATACTCTTAATCAACCACTCATAGCCGCCCATAAGAATGACTTATTAATGTAAGAAGCAAGGAGCTAGATAATTCTGTATGGGCTTTAAAACATTTTTCGAATAATAGCAAATATAATAGTTGTTCCTAATGACCCTAGGAAAAGTGGCAACAGAAAAAGATGAGCTCAGGGATTCAAATACCCAGCTCAAAGGCCTCCTAAATGATGGAAGAGCGAGTCTCTCATATGTCCTGAAGAAGACTTTTATTTCTTATAGCTGCAGGGCTGAAACTCCTGAAAATCAAACCCAGGACCTCATCCTGTAACTAGCTGAATTACAATGCAAATTGAACTCCCAGCCTCCCAGAGTGTCTACTGTTAAAATGAGGGCATTGGGCTGGGCGCGGTGGCTCACGCCTGTAATCCTAGCACTCTGGGAGGCCGAGACGGGCGGATCGTTCTGAGCTCAGGAGTTCGAGACCAGCCTGAGCAAGAGCGAGACCCCGTCTCTACTAAAAAAATAGAAATGATATGGACAACTGAAAATACATATATAGAAAAAATTAGCCGGGCATGGTGGTGCATGCCTGTAGTCCCAGCTACTCAGGAGGCTGAGACAGTAGGATTGCTCAAGCCCAGGAGTTTGAGGTTGCTGTGAGCTAAGCTGACGCCATGCCACAGCACTCGCCCCAGGCAAGAGAGTGAGACTCTGTCTCAAAAAAAAAAAAAAAAAAAACCAAAAAAACAAAAAAACAAAAAAACAAAGAAAATGAGGGCATTGACTGAAAAAGAAAGGGATCTATAAGCTGGGATGGGGCTGTTTGGGAAAACCACAATGAAGCTGGTGATATTGAGCCTCTAAATTCTGATAAGTCTTATTTACCAGTATGAGAGACCTTTCCACCCCAGTGAAAGTGGCTACCCCACCCTCAACAGAATTAACCTCCCCACCCATACCCAGCAGAATTAACCTCCCCACCAATCCCCAGCAGAATTTTCCTCCCTAATGCCAGTGGAAGTGACCTCCCTATCCCCAGTCACAGTGACATTCACACCTCTAGTGTTAGTGGCCTCTCCACCCATAGTGGTATCAGCCTTTCCACCTTGTCTGGAGGATTAACTTTGCATTGCCTGAGAAAACTTTAGTGCCCCCTTACCAGCAGTTGCCATACAAGACAATGCTGTGCTTCTACACCTATAAATAGACTCAAGTCTCAGCAGGTCTTTAAAGGTGAGGTACAATGTGTTATTCACAAGGAAGTGCATTATACTCCCAAAGAACTAATTCCGTTTTCTAATTCATACAGACAGAAATCCAGGGAACAAATGTGGAAATGCAGACTGAGGGTGTAGAGAAGGAACATAAAGTTAGATCAGGTCTAATTTATTGACATAGACTCACTAAGCATGTTCTGCATTTAATGTTGCAGTTTGGGAGTTACAAAAGGCTCAGGTAGTTTGTTTGTCCGGTTGGCTGAAACATGGACCAATTCCAGCCGACAGTGAGTGAACTGAAAATGCTGGATATGTGTTGGCTTAATGTAGAAAAAGAAATTCAAAGACTTAGGAAAATTGAAACATTAGAGTGGGGTTTTTATATAAGACTTATTCATCCACAGTGGCAAGTCTAGAAAACATAACATTAATACTGTGAGGAATAAATTTGAAAGGGGAGCCTCAAGATACTTGAAGTACTCTGTGCTTGTTCTTCTCTATAGGCCAGACCTTATAGTCAGAACTGCAGTCATTGAATTAGGAAAACTAACTGGAATGGAAGTAATTGGATCCCAGAGTGGCAAGGGCCAAATGGCAGCACTCAAATACCAAGAGTAAGGTGAGTATATTTACTATAATAAACAGTAATTAAGTTAAAGCAGCAATTAGAACAGTCTGATTCGTGCAGACCTCTGGCACATGATCAATACTAATCAATCATGGTGTTCTTAGATGTGACATAGATAGGAAGTTTAATAAATTCCTACCTGAAATAAATTCCCTGATCTGTATAAGAAAAATTCTAGATCAAGTGAACAAAAATCTAACCTAAATCATAAAAACTGTCATGGCCCCTCCATCAGTTGCCAGACTTGATCCAGTTTAGACTCAAAACTCTTTGAATAAAGGTGAGGCCAGGTCCCCTTGAGAAAGAATCCCAGGATTAACTGAAAATGTTAATCTTCCCAGCCTTCCTCAAAGGAACTTATTGGGAACATTTAGGAGCTAACCATACATTGGGGAAAGAGAAATATTCAAACATTATGGGAATTACTGGACACTGGATCTGAACTGACACTAATTCTAGGAAACCCAAAAGTCACTGTGGCCCACCAGTCAGAGTAGGAGCTTGTGGAGTCAGGTGATCAAAAGAGTTTCAGTTTAGATCCATCTCACAGTGGATTTCTAAACCTACCCTATGATTATTTTCTTAGTATCATGATGTGTAATTGGACTATATATCCTCAGTGACTGGAAGAAACCCCACATAGGTTCCCTGACTTTTGAAATGAGAAAAATTATGATGGCAAAGGTCAAGTGGAAGCCATTAGAACTGCCTCTATTTAGGAAATAATAAGCTAAAAGCAATACTGCATTCCTGGAGAGATTACAGAGATTAGTGCCACTACCAAGGACTTCAAAGACAAGGAAATGGTGATTCCCACCATATTCCCATTCAACTCTTCTATCTGGCCTCTGTAGAAGACAGATGAATCTTGAAGAATGACAGTAAATGATATAAGCTTAACCAGATCATGACTATAATAACTGCAGTTGCTGTTATCAAGTGTGTGAGCAAATTAACATATCGCCTGGTATCTGGTATGCATCTATTTTGATCTGTCAAATGCCTTTTTCTCCATACCTATTCATAGGGCTCACCAGAAGCAATTTGCTTTTACCTAGCAAGGCCAGCAATATAACTTCACTGTCCTACTTGAGGAGTAGAATAGCACCCAGCCCTATATCATAATTTAGTTTGCACAGATCTTGATTGCTTTTCCTTTCCACAAGATATCACATTGGTCTGTTATATTGATGACTTTATGATGATTGGATCAAGCAAGCAAGAAGTAGCAATTACTCTAGCCATATGTGTCAGAGGGTGGGAAAGAAATCTGATTAAAATTCAGGG
The DNA here is from genome assembly GCA_004363605.1 of Indri indri. NCBI lineage: Eukaryota > Metazoa > Chordata > Mammalia > Primates > Indriidae > Indri > Indri indri. The sequence continues at coordinate 70,079 of RJWJ010000056.1, forward strand.
GCCCTCTAGCTCGGTGAAATTTTTAGGGATCCAGTGGTATGAAGAATGTCTAGATATTCCTTCTAATGTGAATCCCTGAAGGATGGTTGTGAATGAAAATTCTCCTAGTGAGCAGAATTTTGAGTAGTTCACCTAGTTGTTCACTTTCCTTGGAAGGAGAAATGACCAGACATGTGATTGTATAATGATTTATGGGCTGTAGCCAAAGGTTTGGCTGGATCATTAGGGACTTGAAAGAAACATTATTGAATAATGGATGATGGAGGAATTTGAGGAAGAGGTATGTAGACAGGCTTCTCTGAATGAGTAAAAAAAAATAAGTGAAGATATGTACACCACATGTGAATGAATGCACACCAAAGGTGACCTCAGTAGAGGACCATTTTAATAATCAAGTGGATAGGATGACCTATTCTGTGGATACCAGTAAGACTTTCCCCAACTACCTCTGTCATTGTCCAATGGGCTTATGAGCAAAAAGGCCATGGTGGCAGGGATGGAGATTAAACACGGGTTCAGCAACGTGGCCTTCCACTCACCAAGGTCCATTTGGCTATGGTCATCGCTGAGTGCTCAATCTTCCATCAGCAGAAACCAACAATTAGCCCTCAATATGGCTCCATTCCCTGGGATAATCAGCTAGTTACATGGTGGCAGGTTAATTACACTGAATCATGACATGCAGTGCTTCTACCAAAAATTCCACCCACAGAGTTACAGAATGCCTAATACATTATCTTACTATCCCATGAATAATTGTTTCTGATCAAGGAACTCACATCAGTGCAAAAGAAGTGCAGCGATTGACCCAGGCCCATGGAATTCATCGGTCTTACCATGTTCCTCACTATCATAAAGCAGCTGGCTTGATAAAATGTGGAACAACCTCTTGAAGACTCATTTATGGTGCTACCTAGGTGACAATACCTTGCAGGGTTAGAGTTAAGTTCTCCAGAAGGCTGTGTTTTCTGATTAGCATTCAGCACATGGTACTGTTTCTCCCATAGCCAGGATTCATAGGTCTAAGAGTCCAAGAGTGATAATGGAAGTGTTACCACTAACTATTTTCTCTACTTACTCACTAGCAATATTTTTGCTTCCTATTCCCACAACTTTATTTTCTGCTAGACTAGAGGTCTTAGTTCCAAAAAGAGGAATACTTCCACCGGGAGATGTGACAATGATTTCATTTAGCTAGAAGCTAAGACTGCAGCCAGGCCACTTTGGGCTCCTCATACCTCTGAATCAGCAGTCAAAGAAGGAAGTTACTGTGCTGGCTAGGGTGATTGATTCTGACTGCCAAAGGGAAATTGGACTGCTGCTCCACAATGGAAATAAGAAAGAATATCTTTGGAATATAGGAGATCCATTAGCACATCTCTTAGAGCTATCATGCCCAGCGATTAAGGACAAAAGGAAATCACAAGGACGATTAAGGACAAAAGGAAATCACAAGGACCAATACAGGTGGGACTACTAAGGACCCAGATCTCTAGGATTGAAGGTTTGGGTTATGCCAAAAGGTAATGAACCAAAACTAGCTGAGGTGCTTGTTGAGGACAAACGGAATACAGAATAGGTAATGAAATAAGATAATTATAAATTTTAGCCACGACCACATGACTACCTAAAAAAACAAGGACTGTAATTATCATGAGCATGTCTCACTTAGTTTGTAATTAATACCTCTGTGTGTGTTTATTTGTGTGTGTATGAAATATCTTTGTTTTCTTCCCTCTTTTATCCTTATTATCCCTCTTATCCCTATATAATGTAACATAAAATGTTTTAACTTTATGTTGTAGTATTTTTTTAGTATTGTTAATTTTATATCATAGTAAACTTAACAATATTACAATGTAACAGTAGGTTATAAGATATTAAGGAGAAGAGTAAATATCACTCAAGGACTTTACCTCCTCTTCCGGGAAAAGGATTAGTGAACTTTTTGTTGTATGCAGGATTGTTTTATCATGTTAGGTAGAATTATGACCTTGTTATTGTCATTATTTGGAGATTAACTATGGTTTCTGGAGGTGTGTATGAGTGTCAAGTTGACAAGGAGTGAACTTGGGATGTTAAATTTTACGTGTCAACTTGACTAGTCCACGATGTGCCTAGATTTCTGAGTCAACATTATTTCTTGGTGTGTCTTGAGGATGTTTCCAGAAGAGACTAGCATTTGGGTAATGAGTGTGGAGTGAGTAAAGCAGATGGACCTCCCAATGTGGGTGAATGTCATCCAATTTGTTAAGGGCCTGAATAGAACAAAAAGATGGAAGAAGTTTGGATTTGTCCTCCTTCAGCTTGTTTGAGCTAGAACATTGTCCTTGGCAATTCTGATACTCAAATCTTCAGACTCAGACTGGAATCTCAGACTATCAACCCTCTGTCTCTTAGGCATTAGAACTATACCACCGGAGTTCTTGGGTCTGTAGCTTACCAACGCCACACGGTGGGGTCTCTCAACCTCAGATTAATCATAGGAACCAATACTCATGAGGTTGTGTGTGTGTGTGTGTGTGTGTGTGTGTGTATGCTGTCTCTCTGGAGAACCTTGACTGACATATATGACATGGGGAAGAAAAAAGAGACCATATGTGGGCTGCAAGAAATAGATCTTTGGGTAGAAAATAAAGAATGAAGGAGACATTTTGGGACACAGCTGCCATCCCTGGGGAACATATTAAAAATGGTAAGAGATATGTTTTAATGTGTTTCATGATCCATTAAGCATATAGTATCCTCTTTAACCACTACTACTCTGTTTGAATAATTTGCTGGAGTCTAAAATATATAATGGAATTGCTTTCTCTCTCTCTTTCTCCCTGCCCCTCCCCCCCACACACATTTTTCTTTATTTTATCACATGCTACTACTTTTCAAGCAGAGAACAAATGATGGAATAGTCAGGCTCCCAATTACATTTGAGTGAAAAAAGAAAACTTGAAAAGTAAATGGAAACTTAACAGTAACAACAATGAACATCAGCACCTGGATTAATTTAAACATACATATGGAGTAGAGTCTTATCTTCGTGTTCTCAGAGATATTTTCTGTATATAAAAAAGTATTTATATTTTCCTTTTTTTACACTAATAGTTGCATTAGGCCAGCTTTGTTACATTTCACATTTTTTCAATAAATTTAGCTTTGTAATCAGATCATATCAGTTTATCTTATGCTTCTCTTTTTAATGGCTACATAATATTTTATTGTATATACTTAAATAATTTATTTACATGATTGCCTATAGATAAACATGTAGATTGTTTTAAGTTTTGATATATGATAGAGAGCTGTGTGTCTATCCAGATATATGTTTTTTTCCATCTATAATGTTGATTTATTACTTGGAGGCAAGTAAATGCTCAACCTGAGACTGTATGTCTAAGACGTTCTTGAATCTGGTGGTCACTTGTTTAGTTCTCTCCAATATAATGTGAGAGTAAATTATGTCTCATCCAGGGCAGTGCTTTTAAGATGTAGGAATCCTTTCTCCACCTTCTCCTTCTCCCATCTACCAGCTAGACGCGGAAGGTAATGAATGACTGAATACAGGACCCCATTCTGTTGTCAGCGCCAATATTTTGTAAGTGTAACAATTTAAATTCCTTCATTGTCTTTTGTGCCCTTCCCCATGGTTCTGAAAAAGACTGTGTGGGAGGTAAATTTTTTTAGATTTTGCATGTCTAAGAAATGTGGATTTTTTTCTGTCTTCCAGTTTGAATGATACTGTAACTGGGTATAACATTTTAAGAGAGAAACGGTTTTTGTCAGAATTTTGAAGATGTGGCTACATTGTATTTTAGTATCCAGAATTGAAGTTAACAAATATGAAGTCACCTGGTTCTGCTCCATTGTAATTTGTGCATATTATCTGTGTCTTCTTTTTCTTTTCTTTTCTCCCACCTTAGAAGATTTAAGATATTCTCTTTATACTGACGTTCTAAAATTTAATGGAGTGATTTCATCTCACTGACAGGCTATTTGATGGTACCTTTTAAACAGCAAACTGGGAAATTTTCGTAAATTATTTAATTAATGAATTCCTCTTTTTTATTTTTCTTATTCAAATGCTGCCTTCCTGGGGTAAAGAGTACCTCCTGCACCTTTAATTTCTCTCTAACAATATTAACAATCACATTTTTTCTTTGATTTTCCTCTCTTTTTTCATCTAGGTTGTTTTTTCCTAATGGCTTCTTTTGTACTCACACTTTCATATTATGTTTTGATTTCTTGTCTGGCAATTCCTACTTGTTGCTGATGATTCAAACTGTGGAATTAACTGTAATTTTGAAGTTTTGAGCAAATGGAACTTGACAAATTCGAGCTTCCATATAGGATGATTCAGGAAGATAAGTTATTGGGGCACACCACATAGATAGAAAAACCTTTAGTGTTTTTCCTTGATCTGGTCAGGTTTCTGATAAAAGAAAAATTCTGGTTTCTTGTATGGAGGGGTCAAGATGTCAAATTTGGAAACAAATGTGAGAATAGAGAAGACAATATGTCATTTAGCATATGTATGTATAAATTAATTAAAGCTTCTGCACAGCCGAGGAAACTATCACGATAGCAAACAATCTACAAAATGGGAGAAAATATTCGCATGCTACACATTCAATAAAGGGATGATAACTAGAGTCTATATAGAACTCAGGAAAATCAGCAAGAAAAAAGCAAACAAACCATTAAAAAGTGGGCAAAGGACATGAACAGAAACTTTTCAAAAGAAGACAGACTAGTGACCAACAAACATATGAAAAAATGCTCAACATCTCTAATCATCAGGAAAATGCAAATCAAAACCACAATGAGATATCACTTAACTCTAGTGAGCATGACTTTTGTCAAAAAGTCTCAAAACAAAAAATGGTAGCATGGATGTGGAGAGATAGGAACACTCATACACTGTTGGTGGGACTGCAAACCAGTACAACCTCTGTGGAAAGTAATATGGAGATACGTCAAAGAGCTATGAGTAGAACTACCGTTTGATCCAGCAATCCCATTACTGGGCATCTACCCTAAGGAAAAAAAAAAAGACATTCTATAAAAAAGACATCTGCACTAGAATGTTTATAGCAGCACAATTCACAATTGCAAAGATGTAGAAACAACCCAAGTGCCCATCAATACATCAGTGGATTAATAAAATGTGATAGTTGTATACCATGGGTTCTACTCAGCCCCCAAATCAGTGATGATCTAGCACTTCTTGTATTATCCTGGGTAGAGCTGGAGCACATTCTACAAAGCGAAGTATCACAAGAATGGAAAAACAATCACCACATGTACTCACCATCAAAATTGGTATTAACTGATCAACACTTATGTGCACATTTAGTAGCAACATTCATTGGGTGTCAGGCAGGTGTCGGGGGGCGGGGAGGAGGGGATGGATGCATTCACACCTAATGGGTGTGGTGTGCACCATCTGTGGGATGGACATGCTTGAAGATCTGACTTGGATGGGACAAAGGCAGTATATGTAACCTAAACATTTGTACCCCCATAATATGCTGAAATAAAAAAATAAACAAACCTGTGAGTTAAGGATGAATACTCTTTCCAAAAATAAACCTTCAGACTTCTGCTCTAGGAAATAAGGGACTGAATCCAGATGTGTGAAGAGGAGAGGGTGCCTAGGGATCTTGCGTTTTCATTCTGTGTTGTTTTACTTCCCCAACTCCCCACCCTGACTTAATGCCCACTCGTTGAGGTCCTTGGGACTGCTATGGTAGGATAAGAATTAGGCTCTAACTGATCTGCTAATTCAGTGGTACTCATCCATGTGCTTCAAGATTGAAAAGTTATATTGCTTTTGTCTCCTCACATTCTTGATCCTTGAATGCTGTATTTCTTAAAAATATATATATTTTTAAATTAGTTTTAGTGAAGTTTTAGGACAAATAACTTAGATGCGTATATTGTGTCTGAAATCATAATGTAGATCTCCTGTCTAAATTTCTAACTACTACTTTGTAGAACTCTTAAGGAATACATTTAAACTATAGTAAGTCCAGTGCCTGATATATAGTAAGTGTTGAATATATTTGGTATTTACTATAATTCCACTAGACTCATGTTTCAGTGAAAGAAGGAACTGTGTCAATCTCTTTTTCCCAACCCCTTATCACAACCTGGAACTTAGGAAAAGATTACAGACTCTATTTACTTAGCTGTATGTTAAATGAATGAATGAATGAATGAATGAATATAAAAGTAGAAAGAATCAAACACAAATGATCCAAGAGATGCCCTGATATTGAGTTTTGTGCCTTAACTGCAGCAATCTTTTATGATTCCTCTGAGCCCTCAATTTAAACTGGCCCTGGTAATGGAAGAATGCCCACAGAGGCAGCCCATGACTTTGAAAAGGTAAACAAATAGCAGCAAGTGGCTTTGCCCATGCCTTTTTAAGCCTGTAGCTCTTCTCTTAGATTCCATCTGGACCTCCCCTCTCTGTAAACAACAATGAGTCAGACCTCTCCCACTCCCTGCTGTTTCTTAAGGAGAAAAGAGGAAGTAAGAATGATAGCAACCACCCTCAATGAAGCCTTACTTTTTTTCCCCTTCCCTCCAAACCAGGGCAGTTTAAGAGAGATGATAAACTATATCACAGAGAAAAACTGCATCCAGATAAAATTAGGAGAACCAAAACAAACAGAAAATGCTGAAATTGCAAGACAGATAGAAATTGCTCAAAGTGAAGGCAAACATTATTTATAGACCTCCTACACACATTGTAACAAGACATCTGTTTTAGACTATGACACCAGCAAATATTTTGGGAGACAATAGCAGTACCCTCCTTCATATTGAACTCAAAGGATGAGAGATATACACCTAGCATTTTTTAAAACACTCTATTGTCTTTCAACTTACCAAAACACTTCTTATGTTTTCACATATTTTTGGATAAGCCAATAGAGGCTGAAAATATATTTCAGTCACATGAAATATGTCCTGTGCATCTACATAGCAGTAGGCAGTGGCTTTCTGTAGCAGCTAGGAACACTGGAGAGCACGTGACTTTTATTACAGTTCCCACTTTGTTATCAATTGACTGAACTGGAGCAGGTAATATACATTTTCTTTCCTTCCTTTCTTTTATATGTTCATAATATTGCCAGTCTATCTCATAAGTTTGTTTCATCCAGTAAGATAATATACATGCAAATACGATGATGATTACAAAATATCACTAAATATTAAGCCTCAGTGAGTTTGTTTATTGCCTATTGCCAATTCATTGTTTATTGATTTATGAAAATGTCAGTATTGTGTCTTCTCCACATCTGAGTGGGAACTCAATGTGACGTTAAAAGCACGGGCTCTAGAACGGACTGCTTACAACCAAATGTTAACACGTAACGTTTCCTTAGGGAAGTTGGTTAACTGTTCTATGTCTGTTTCCTTTGTTTTATAATGAAGAAGTGCCCCACAAAGTTGCTTAATAAGTTATACATTAGGTCATTAAATATGAAATGTCCAATTTTAAATCAAAAGTTTAGCTTATTATATCTCAAATAAGAAGCAGTACAATTAATCAAAGTATGTGCCTAAGCTATCCACACAGTTTTGCCATCTTAATGGTAGCTTGTTTATGTCAGCAGAGAAGAAGCGTGGAGAGTAAGTGGCGATGAAATACCAAAAGGTGTTTTTCAAAGCTTCTTTAGAATTGAATTCCTTGCAAGAAGTGGTCCAAAGCCTGGAAGAAGTGGCAGTTAGTTGGTGCAAGGATTGGTGAATATGGTGGATGACAGAGTTTCCAAGTCCAGCTTCTATAGTTTGAGTAGCATTGTTTGTGTGACATATGGTCAAGGATTATCTTGCAAGAGGATTGGCCTGTCTCTATTGATCAATCTCAGCTGCTTCATAGCAAGCGTCCTCATCATTTCTTTCAAATGGTTCCAGTAGACATCCATTGTAATCGATTACCCAGGTCGCATGAAGCCATAGTGGATAATACCAGCACTGTACTACCAAACAGACACCATTAGCTTTAACTGATGAATATTTGGTTTTGGACTGTGTTTTGGTACTTCATCTTTATCCAACCATTGTGTCGAATGCTTGTGATTGTCAAAAAGAATCCATCTTCCATCACACATAACAATACAGTATAGAAATGGTTCACCTTTATGTCGTGACAGCAAAGAAAGGCAAGCTTCAAGATGATTTCTGTACTGATGCTCATTTATTTCATGTGGTACCCACCTACACAGCATCTCTACTTTGCAGATTTGTTTCAAATGGTCCAATATTGTTGGAATAGTAATGTCAAACCTTGCTGCTAATTCATGCATAAATTGAGATGGGTTTGCTTCCACTATAGCTTTCGGTTTATGGTTATACACATTGATCTCAGGTCACCTACATGGCTCATTTTCAATATTAAAATCACCAGAACGGAACTTCTCAAAACACCCACATATTGCATATCACATATCAAATACATAGAGGCTCTATGCAACATTTTGGATATATAAAAGTTTATACTTAAACACTTGTTTATCAGACTTACCTTTTCTAATGCTATTGATAACTCTTGTAAAATACATTTTTTGGTTGCCAGGTGATATCTAGAAAATACCAGGCCTACATTTGTTTTCTATTTCTGCTCTTTGAATAGTATTATATATAAAATAAATATTAGAAACTATGAATGACCAGTTTATTAAGAAACAAAGTTTCCTTCAGGATAGAAATAAAAATGCATAATTTTCTACTTTTTTATTTTGTTTAGATTCAGTTAAAGCTGATGGACTTGAAGATATTAGTTGGTCAAACTAATTTTTACTTAAAATATCAATATTGGTCCCACAATTAAAAAGAAATATGTTTTTAAGGGAAAGTTTTTTCAGTTTTCAGAATTTCTCATTGGGACTGAACTGAGTTCTATTAGGAATCTGTAACATGCCTTTCTATTAACTTTACAATGTTTTCTATGCTTTGTAAATTTAATCTACAGCTACCCTTCTGAAAGCAACTGGCTTTGGAATTATGGTTCTGTTCCAGTTAAAAAATGCTAATTTAAAGTTAATAAGCCATTTGAATTTTAAAGAATAAATTCGATTCTCTAATAATAACTGTGTGAGAAAAATCCCTGTTATAACACATCAAATACTTTTAAGAAAGTAATTTTCCAAGTAACATAGCACCTATGGTATGACTGGTGCTGAATCTGGCATTCAGAATTCATGCATTTGCAGCACATATTCTGAGATTGCAATATAAGGAGCATGAAGTTTGGGGAGATGAAATATAGTTACCTAGATGAACAGTAAGAAGCATTTTAAAATCAAGTCAGAGCACATATTTGATTTTTCCCAGAATGTGAATGAGTATCTCCTCTTAGTTGTGCAAGTCTATGTAGAGTGTTGTCTAGGGGAAATGTTCTTTCACCACCACTACCCCACTACTCACAGCAAGAATCTGTCCCAGCTCAGCATTGCTTAGAATTGAGTGAACAAATCTCCCTAGATCTGGGACTCTTAGAGTAGGCCCATCTATCTCTTACACTAAGTTATGTCCCCTTACCTAACTTTATCAGTGGTAAAGGTGATATTTAGGACTCCTTCTAATTCTTTTGTTTTATTTTGAAATTGCTCAGATCCTTGGTGGGGAGGAAATATAGTACTTATAAGAGGTCCCCTCTGGAGCCTAACATCTCAAAAGGAGACCAAAAGAGTTTCTGATCATTTAAAGATTCCATTGTCCTTTGATATCAGCCTTATCAAAAGAAAAGAATAAAAGGGAAAAAAGATTCAATTGTCCTAATTAAATGTATTTAAACTTGATGGGCTGCATTTAGGAGACACCATATGCTGAGAGCTCCTTCTATAGCAAAGAGTGAACATGTCTTTGACTGTGAACTTATAAAGGGCAAATGACTGGCAGGTGATTCTCTGTGGATAACACTACACTGAACCTATAGAAAAACTCATTATGCATTATTTACCAGGTATTGCATTTTTAATACTCTCAGTTAACATACCATGAGAAAACAAAAGTAAAGGAATCAAACTAACTTTTTGAATATCTAACTTGTGACAAGTCCTTAGCAAGAAAAATGTCATTTCACAGATGAGAAAACTGAGTCTCAGAGGAGTAAAGTAACCTAAATATATATATATATATATATATATATATATATATATATATATATATATATATATATAGTAGTCAGTGGAATCAGGCTTAAAATATAACGGGTTCGATTCCAAAATCTGTTTTTATTATATTTATTATACACAACTCTTACAACTCTGCAAAATTTCCACCCTGGTTGGAGAGATAAGATTTAAAGTTTTAGATACATACGTATAATTTTCAAATTCTCTCCGCTCCAGAAAAGAACAATTTTTAAAAATACATATAAATCAAAAGAGTGATAGTGTGAAGTTCAAACTCAATGAATTCAAATTATAAAGCATTATAGAATAAGGCCAGTGAGAGATTGGGTTAAAAAAGGAAGAAAAATCATATATATCCATATATACATATATATGCACACATATATCCATATATATATATTCAAATTCCCTTCTCAAAAGATAGACCTTCCATTAACTTCAGTAGGCAGCTGCTTGAATTGTACCCATTATCTGTATAAATATATAATGTCCCAAGTGTGCAATTATGTTAGCCTACAGTGAAGAATGACTTGGTTTTAAAATCCATGCGCTGGGAACCTGACTGATTCTGAAATATTTGCATTTGAAAGGATAGAGACTCTTCATTGAAACTGTCAGTAGCTCAATGCAGCCTATTAGTGCACATTTCATACTAAAGAAAGAGCATTATAGCTGAGAATTCTGTCTTTCTCCTCAGCCAGAGAGACATACTTTCCCTATTACAGTTTGATAAGTCTGGGGTTAGTTGGCTCATTGCCCATTCTTCTAATGCAGAGCATCCTCTGCATGCACATTTGGGCTTATAATATATAATAAGAAGTCCATATCCGAAACACAATATGGGCAGTCCATTTACTGCTTAATCGATACTATCAATCAGGGAGCTAAATATATATGTCTATTATTTCACCGTAATTGCATTATCATCATGGAAATCTTCCACAGTCTTTTTTGTAGGTGCCTGACTAGACACAAAATGGTTGCATGTTTCCTTAGGAAGTAAACAATTTAAATAAAATTGCAAACTTTGAAAGTGCAGTGAATGACTATACATAGATTATCTGTTTAATTTTATATCTGATTAGCATGTTTTTATATAATCTTGTCATTAATATTTTTAATGAAAGAATTGCTATAACTTCAACAGCTACTGAATTCTGCTAAGCAAAATTAAGTAGTTTATTCAAGACGTTAGGCTAACTATTGTACCCTAAAGCAAATTCTAATAATTTTGGGCAATAGTACTCCTTTATATGTGAAAATCATCTAATGATGTAAGGCATGTACAGTAACTTTTTAAAATAATAGTTTAAGTGAGCTAAGGGAGTTCTGAGAAAAAATTGATGACAGTGGATAAAAGTAAACATGAAATATTACATAGGCTACATGGGATTTAAATGAATTCTTGAAGGATAGATAATAATTGAAAACAAGTTTGAAGAGTAAAATAGTATACATTCCTCAGGCCCTAGAGAGAAGATTAGATCATGTTTCTACCACTAAATAGACTTCTAATAAATCAGAAGAATCAATATTGTTAAAATGGCCATATTGCCCAAAGCAATCTACAGATTCAATGCAATTGCTATCAAAATACTGATGTCACTTTTCAAAGAATTACAAAAAACAATTCTAAAATTCACATGGAACCAAAAAAGAGCCTGAACAGCTGAACTAATCCTAAATAAAATGAACGAAACTGGAATCATCACATTATCTGACTTCGCGTTATACTATAAGCCTATAGTAACCAAAACAGCATGGTACTGGCATAAAAGTAGACACATAGATAAATGGAACATAATAGAGAACTCAACAGTAAAGCCATATAGCTATAAGCAACTGATTTTCAACAAAACAGAAAAAACATACACTAAAGAAAGGACACCCTATTCAACAAATGGTGCTAGGCAAATTGGACAGCCATATGCAGAAGAATAAAATTGGATCCCTGTCTCCCATCATGTGCAAAAATTGACTCAAGATGAGTTAAAGACTTAAATGTAAGACCTAAAACCATAGCAATCCTAGAAGAAAACCTAGGAAAAACTCTTGTGGACATTGGCCTAGGCAAAGAATTTATGACTAAGACCCCAAAGCAAATGCAACAAAAACAAAAATAGACAAATGAGACTTAATTAAACTAAAAACCTTCTGCACGACAAAAGAAATAACCAAAAGAGTAAATAGACAACCTACGGAATAGGAGAAAGTATTTGCAAATTATGTATCTGACAAAGGGCTAATTCCAGAATCTACAGAAACTCAAACAAATCAGCAAGAAAAAAAATAAACAACCCCATTATAAAGTGGGCAAGTGACAGTAATAGGCATTTTTCAAAAGAAGATATACAGATGTCAAAAAAAAAACCATGAAAAAATGCTCAACATCACTAATCATCAGAGAAATGCAAATTAAAACCACAATGAGATATCATGTTACTCCAGTCAGAATGGCATGATTAAAATGTCAAAAAAAAAAAAAAAAAGGTGTTGACAAGGATGTGATGAAAAAGGAACACTTATAAACTGTTGGTGGGAATGTAAATTAGTACATCTATGGAGATCAGTACGGAGATTTCGCAAAGAACAAAAAGTAGATCTACCATTCGATCTTGCAATCCCATTACTGGGTAGCTACTGAAAGGAAAAGAAATAATTACATCAAAAATATGCCTGCAGTAATATGTTTATTGTGGCACAATTCACAATTGCAAAGATATGCAATCAACCTGAGTGTGCTCATCAACATGTGAGTGGATAAAGAAAATGTGTGTGTGTGTGTCTGTGTGTGTGTGTGTGTGTGTGTGTGTGTGCATAAAACCATGGAGTACTTCTCAGCCATAAGAACAAATGAAATAATGTCTTTTGCGGCAATTTGGATGAAACGGGAGGTCATTATCCTAAGAGAAGTAACTTAGGAACAGGAAAATAAATGCTGTATATTCTCACTTATTAGTGGTAGCTAAACTATGGCTATGCAAGGAAAAAAGAGTGGTGAAATGGACATTGGAGACTCAAAAATGGGGAGGGTGAGTGAGGGTGGTGGATGAAAAATAACCTCTGAGTTACCACATGCACTATTCACATGACAGGTACAAAAGCCCTGACTTCGCCACTATACCATATATGTGTACCAGAAAAAAAAAAAAGAGAGAGAGAGAAAAAAAGAAAAAGAAAAATTGCAAAACTAAACAAATAATTAAATAAATATGTAAATAGACTGGAAGATATTACCAACGAAACAGGTAAGAACAAGGGCATTTGGCATTTCAAAATAAAGAATTAAAAGATGGGTTGCATCTTGGTTTCTAGCATTCGCTGTACTGTCTCATACAGCTAGGTGAGGTAAAAATATAGTAAGATAGTGGACTGATTCAGGGCAGTCAGGTGGGCATCATTCCAATCGGGCAAAAAAGAGCAGGGGGCTTAAGAAAATGGAAACCAGGCGAAAACGTCACTGCCACCGTGGAAAGTCCATCTGATAAAGGCTTAAGTAGAATTGTTTTAGGGTAAAAGAAGTTGTGGCTCCATAAATTGTTATTCTACAGAGTTTGCGGGATCATCAGACATTCAACAAATACTTGTGAACAATCCACTCTCTGGTATTCTGAAAGTTAATGAGGAAATAAAGATAAGTGGAATACAGTACAGCACTGACTTCTAGGAACTGTAAATTCTAATAAGAGATGATAGATTATATAGGTGGATATATATACATACATATTAATACATACATATAAAGATACATGAAATAACAACCCAATAAATGGTTTCAAAGAATAGGGGAAGGTGCTTATAAAAGAGCAGGAGCTTTAATTTGCTAGAGACATGTGGTATTTGAACAGATTCTTGAAGGACTAATCCCTAGGAACAATTCCTATTCTGTGAATCCACACTGGTTGTCTCCTATCACCTCTGCTTTGGACTGTTGCACATGACATCTGTGCTCACCATCTTGGGCCACCTTATAATTACTTTGCTATACATGACAGGTCACCCCAGTAGTCAATAGTCTAAGATACAGACAAATTCTTCCACTTAATTCCTTAAGCAAAGCTAACAAAGGCCACACACTTTTTAACTCTTTCGCAAAGACTTGAGAGCAGAAGAGGGAAATACAAAATAGTAAACACAAACATGGAACTGGTGATTATCAGGTTCTCTTGTTTTTAGATCCCTGTGATCTAGAAACGAATAATGAATATGCTTACTACTGGAAATGTTTCTTCTTAGCGTCAACAGACATGCATGTTGCTAAAATGCATCATCTTTCCTGAAGAAATCAACTTACTCTTCTTTCTCTTATATCACTTCTCCTATCCTATTTGTCTTTATGTCCAGCTAGCAAGAGTTAAAATTAGTTTATAATCACTCCCTTCAGACCAGAGAGTGAATCTTTTTCAGAATAGTGTAAGGGTGAACAGTACAGGTGCTGAAGGCAGATTGTGTAGGTTTCCATTTTACTTCTTATATTTATCAGCTGGATGACATTTGGGAAGTTATTTAACCTTTCTGTGCCTCAGGTTTATCAGTAAAATGGGGTTAATAATAGCTCCTTTTTCATAGGGTGGCTATGAGAATTAAGCAATAATTATTTCTTAATTATGCCTAGCAAATAATGCTCAATAGATAATAAAATATGGTGACAATTATTATTAAAAATAAACAGTGTATTCACCACTGTCATCTGATGTTCAGATATTCATCCTGGGACAAATCTTCAAAAATAATAGTTTGGAATCTACCTTACATTTGTTGAACTAAAGGATCTATCCCAGAATAAAATTTCTGCTTCTAATGTACACAATAACTCAACTCCAGGAGCTATTAAACAAAAAGGCTGGTAACTCACAAGTAACCAGACATTTGCGGTTCTGTCTTTGTTCTGCTATCGATTTGAAGGGTATTTTCATCAGATTTCCACGGTATTAGAAAAGTGAAGGAAGACTATAATTCGAGAACACATAGAAGACTGCAATGTCATAGTTTACAAGAGGAGCATGAGGACCCTCTTAATGTAAAGATATTCTCAGAACCTCACAAGATAATCTTTATCCTCTCAGAATTCATTGCCTTAAAAAATGCCTAATTACAATGTGCTACTGTGTAAAGCTTTTAAAGAATTTATATTTTATTAATTACAATCATGAGTCCAAAGCTTAATTTTCTCCTCACCTGGAACCAAGATGTCAAGTGATGTCCAACCTGAAAGTCATAAAACAAGGCGAGCCGATTCACTGTTGATCGCCATTCCCTGCTTCAAACGTGCACTGAGCCCTTCTCAGGATCCCTCTTCCAAATCTGGGAAGCTCTCATTTTGCCATCTGTCTCACAAACATTCAAACTCTCGATCTGCAAACTTGCAACCCTCCACTGTTTCTCTTTCCAATCACTCTAAAATATGATCTCAAATTCTAGTGTTTGGAGAAAGTGGAAGCCATTCAAATAGGAAATACCTCGTACTGATACAAAAAAGTATAAACCTTCCCAGATCTACATCTGTTCTATCCTTCATCAGTATAGTTAAAATAGAAATGCACTTATTCATTTTGTGGATAATTTCTTCAACTATGTTTTAAATACCATTCTATTCTCAGTTATCTAATTTTATAATATCTGGCAACAGAGATAAGATTTTTTCTTTCTTTTTTTGTATAAAAAAGTCCCTTTTAACTTGTTTTTTCCTGTGTCTTTTCAATATATTCAAATCTCTTCTACTATAAGAGAAAACTTCTTTCAAACTACCTCAAGCTACCACCATTTCTCCCTTCCTCCTCCTGCTTAAAGTTTCACAAAGTTTTGTTAATATTTGTTCCTTCCATTTCCACATTTCCCATTTATTCTTCAAGCCATTTTAATGTGACTTCCTGACTATTTTTTAAAAACACGTTCCTGCTAAATTTGTTTCTATATTTTTGTTAAAGATTTTGCACAGAATTGCAATTATTTGTTTCATATATTTTGAATAATTTTCTCCTAAAACTATTCAGATTTGGTATTATTTGCTGAGCAGACTCAAAAATTTTAATGGTTATTCAACTATCATTTTTTTCTATGCAGTTTTTATAGGCTATATTTTTTGTAAGTAATTTCATAAGTTTTCTGATGTAAAATTGTGACTAAAATCACTTGATATAATTTTTAAATTACTATTCTAGTATGATGATATTTTTGTCTTTTCATATTTATATTTGAGTACCCTTTTCTTCTTCTTCTGTCTTAAGGAATCTTGCAGGAGGTTTATTTATTTTATTATTCTTTTTAAGTACCACCTTCTTTGTTGATCCTTTTATTTAATGTTTGATTATTACCTAATCTTCTCTTTATTTTTCATTCCTCTTGCTTTCTTTGAGTTCGTTTCGTTATTTTTTTTCTGGCTTTTTATAATGAATACTTACCTCATCGCTTTTTAGCTTTTCCTTTTTTCATACATAAGAATTTAGTTCAGTCTTGATATAGAGTACTTTCATTATTGTTTGGTTCACGCCTAAATTTTTGTTACATTGTTCTTTGACCCATTAGTTATTCAGAAGTATAATATTTAATTTCTGAATATACATGGTATCTTAAAAGTATCTTTTTATTATATTTTATTTCTAATTCAATAACATTGTAGTAATTCATATAATTTGCTATGTTATCAATTATTTAAAGCATGATTAAATTTACAGTTTATTTCAAGGTAAATTTTTATAAATATCCTATGTATGCTTGAAAAAAAATGACCTGCTTTCTAATTTTAGGATTCAGCGTTCAATACATGTTCATGTGAGCAAATTTATTAACTGTATTTTTCAAATCTCCCATATCTTTACTAAGTTTGGTTTTGGATCTCTTGATAGTTAGAATGAAATCTGCCTGTATGGTGGTGGATTTATTAAATTCTGCCTACGTCTGTTAATTTTTTTTCTTTATACATCTTTGAATATGTTATTAGGTACAAAACATGTAGAATTGCTCTATATTCCTCATATGAATTGGAAGCTTTTATCTCAAATAATGGTTTTAACCTCAAATTCTATTTTGTCTCATATTAAAATAACTTCAGCTTTGCCTTGGTTGGTGATTCTGTGCTTTTTCTTTCAACCTCCCTGGGTCTTTAAGTTTTATGTGAATCTCTTGTGAATTACATGTAGATGGATTTCTTAAAAAATGAATCTGATGATCCCTACAGGTGTTTATTTCAACTCATTCTCTGCTTCCTATTACTACTGATTTTTTTTATTTTTCCCCATGTATAAAATATACCGTTTTTAAATTAATTGATATTTTCCATTTACCCCATATACTTTTTGATATCAAATGATTTATTTATACATTTAATGGTTACATTTATATTTAAATATATTTCAAAAATTCTAAAGTAAGGCAATATCTATACACTCCCCCAAACAATACAGAACTTTAGTGTATTTTAACTATGATCATAAAGAAACCAGCAATGCTAAGTATTAATATTTTCTTTGTCAAATATTTCAGTTGTATGTTAGTGTTTTAACCCCTCAGTTTTTTACTTATTTAACAAACAATTATAAAATGCTTACCATGTACAAATCACAATTTCAAATTCTTTAAAACTATTATCTTTTTAATCTTCAAAAGAATGAGATTATTGTTTTATATTTTAACATTTTTTGTTTTGTTTTGTTTCTGCATTTATTTATTTATTTTATTTTACCATTCATTTCTAGATTGAAGTCTTTTTTTCTGTATTCAATTTATTTGTTTCTAAAATACATCCCTTAGAAGTTTTGCTAATAAAAGTACATTGCTTATAAACTTTCTAGAATTTGTCTAAAAAATAACTTTATTCTGCCATTTTTCTTGAATGATGGCTTAACTACATAAAAAAATATACACTGACAATTATTTAAATTATCTTTTTTATTACTTTTGCACAATTTTTTAAATTCCATTGGATCTCAAGAGAAGTCTGTTGTTGATATCATTGCTTTTTCTCTGTAGGTACTCTTTTTGTTTCACTTTGGATACTTTTTAAGATCTTTTCTTGCTCTTCAAAAATTTAAAACTTTATTAAAATGTGCTTAAATATGGATTTATATTTGTTTATCATGTTTGTGTTTTACTGTGTTTCCTCAATCTGAGTATTTATGTCTTTTCTCTCTTCTGGAAAATTCTGATAAATTATTACTTTAAATATTGCTTCTCCCAAACCCTCTGGATTTCTTTCTCTGGAATTCCTTAAATGTACTTTATACTTTCTTGTTTTTCTTCCTTATCTATGATTATTTTTCTTTCATATTTTCTTTTTCCTTTTTTTGTAAATTTATATATATTATATATATATTTTAGACCATTTTCTCTTGAGCCATACTATGTAATATATTTATTGACTTTTTAATTAAAATAATTCTATTTTGCATTTCTAGAACTTTTCCAAAGATGCCTATTCAATTTTGCTGATCTAGTGTTGCTTTCTCATGTTTTCATCTCCCTCTTTGAGTTCATTAAACATTTTATATAATTATTTTATAGTCTCTAAGCCTTCCAATACCTTTTGCTCTTGAGGGCTTAATACTGCCATTTGCTGTTTTGCTCTTATTTATTGCAGCTTGTTTCCTCATATGTGATGTAATTTGGAATTATGCTTATATTTGATGAACAAAATTTGTGAGAATTCTGAGCACTTTGATTGTGTTTTCCCCAAAAAGGATTTGAGTTGATGCTATCTATTGTCCCCAGGTGGTTGTAATCACATTACATAGAACTTCATGGCTGGGGTTTTCCTTGGCTCCAAAAGGGGTGAATATTCAGACTTCTTAGCAGAACTCTGGTTTCTGATTTTCAGTGTATTCCCAGCAAGAGCAGAGCAATGCACCTTGCTGTCTCTCTTTTCCATAGAGTAGGAGTTTTGTTTGTTTGTTTTTGTTTATTCTTTCTCGGTGGGCATGCTCTAGCTTTTACAGAAGGATCACAGTTCCAACTCAGCATTCTGCATAGACCCAAAGCTTTGTTTTCTGGACCCAGCAGAGCCGCTAAAACCCAAAGCTTTGAATTCATTAAAAAGAAATTCTGTCACAGCACAGCCATCGTTAAAGCATGTTGACCATTTAGGTTTTAAAGTTTTCAGGTTTCTCGTAAGTCTGGTTCCTGTCAGTAGTCCTACTTTCCTCTGGGCTCAGTGATATATTTTTGAAAGAAGGCTTATTGTTCTTACCAATAGCTTTAGGATTACATGCATGCATGCGTGTGTGTGTGTTTGCGTGGGTGTGTGTGTGTGTGTGTGTGTGTGCGCGCGCAACACTTAGCCTTTTAACATCCTCTTGCTAAAATCAAAAATAAACTTTATGTCTTTATATAGAGTCAAATTTGATTAATTCTACAATCCAACTTACCTTTCTGCAGCATTGAACACTGTGGGCTCTCCCTTCCTTCAAATACTTTCTTTGCCTGTTTTCCATTATACTACCACACTATTGTTTTTCTCCAATCTCACTGGTTGCTCTTTCTGACTTCTTTAATATCTCATGTTCTTTTAACAGACACAAGTGATAAAATTAAGCTTTATTCTAGGTATTCTCTTTTTAAACTATAGTTTCTCTATAGTGTTCCTGCCACTTTGGTTGTGAATAATTACTAACAGAAATATCTTTTTAAAGCACAAATCTGATTATCTCACCCCACCGCTTACATTTGTTCAGTGATTTTCAACGCTCCAAGAAAGAAAAAGTTGATTAACAATCGTCTGCAAAGGCCTTGCAGATCTATCCCCACCTTTCTCCCAGCGGCATGCTCACTCTTCTCTCCTCCTGTCTGCACTGGTCTTCTTCAGCCCTTTCCAGTCACTGTGTTTACTCCTAACATAGGACTTCTACATAGCATTTCGCTTTCCCTGACACACTCTTTCATTACCTTTGCATCTAAATAATGCCTACTTATCCTTCAGAACACAGTTTAGCTTGGCTATCCCAGGGTCAAGAAGCAAAGCTCAAGGCAATCAGCCTTGAATATCTCAAATCAATCTTTAATTGACTCTCACTCATTCATTGAACAAATATTATTGAAACCTACTATGTGCCAGAACCTGTTCTATGTGTTGGAATATGTATGGCAGTAAACAAACTAGACCAACCTCTTTATACATGGTTGAGGAATGCAATAGAGAATAGATGATAAACAAATAAACACGTATGTATTATTCAGAAAAATTTCTGAAGGGGAAAAGCACTCTTTCTTAACACTTCTCACAGTTTTAATTTCAAATTTGTTTTGATGTTTATTTAAATTTATTAATTTAAATGCCAATTTTTGCTCATTGCTGAACCCCCAATATTTTCTGTAATTCCTGTTGCTCCTTAAAAGCTTAACAAAAATCTATATTTTGATGGATGTCCCAATTACACTGATTTGATCATTATACATTTTATACATGTCTCAAAATATCACATGCACCCTCAAAATATGTAGAATTACTATGTATCAATAAAAATTTTATTTATGTAATATTTGTATGTAAGGAGACATTTTCTGTTTCATCTGCAGATATCTTGATACAAGATCATTCTTTGAATTATACAATAAACATTTCTTAGTTTAAATATAATCCTGTGTGCCATGCAGTGTATATCATCACTAAACTTGCATTCTATTGGGTCAGGAGGTGAAACAATAAACATTAATAAAATAAACATACAAATTGTCAGACCCATCATAATAATTCCATGCCTTTTAACAAGGGGCCGACTTACCAGTCAGAGAAAATGGATATAGTGATTTTATGCTCTCTGAAAATCACGTCACCTCTAACATGCTTTGCATTACAGTTCATTAGTCCAGAGCCAAAGCTAGAACTCATCTTCCCTAGCACTCAAATTAGGTCATTTTGCACCACGTATGTTATTCCTCATGTAATGAATAATCATGTTTAACAAAAAAAGATTATTTGATGTTAAAATTCCCATTACATAAGCACAATACCCAGCATAATGTATGATGCAAAGTATATGTTCAAACAATATTGGCTCCATTAGCACAAGTACAAGAGCGTCTAAAGAGATCCAACTTTTTTCTGTCTCTTTTGTGGAGAGGACGGAGGAGTATTCAGAAAATATTCCAATCTTTTGCCATTTGTTCATAGAAAAAGGAATAAAAATGGTGTGGTAAAATGCATCTTGGGATCTGAGTCCCCACACATAATTGAGTAATTTCTAATCCTTCCCCGCTTCTGCTGTTCAAGCTTGCTGTTGCCCTCATACTAACTTCCGTTGCCCAGAGGCTTCCATTACATCTTCTGAATGAGCTACCCACTGAAGTTGGAATGATGAATGGATAATTACCCTTCTCACCTATATGAGACCAACAAAAATAAACAAAAAGAAACCCAAATAAGAAGTAAACATATATTATGTTTTTAAAAGAGCAAAGTAATAAACTCTAAAATACAAGTGATGGAAACAATGAATTTTAGAACTCAACCAAGAGGTACCTCACGGTCCTATAAGCCTCTCCCCTATTAGAAGCAGTACATTTGGGAAAAGAGAATCCTTCTGAAGACCGCATCAACAACTCTTAACTTAGAGAGGGAAAGGAGAGGAGCAAAAAACGGAAGGGCAAAAAAAGGGAAACAAAAAAGTGGGGGAAGAGGAGACGTGAAAAACACCCAACTTGGGGACTGTTCCTACAACACTGATGGATGGGGTAAAAATATGTGAATTTTATTTCTCAACTACTTCTTAACTGTGCGGGGAAAATAAAGTTAGATCAGAGGCAGGAATCACTACTCTGAGAACTTGACATAAAGCAGCTGACCAAATACAAGACAGAAGAAATAAAGGATGATACATCAAAGAAAAAGCCCTTTGATCCAAGAATCTTTACAGTGACCCAGACTCCTGCTGGGTGATATACTCAGCTAAAAGTGAGGGAAAGTATACACATTCATAGACCACCTTTAGCCTCCTCTGTCTTTGGGAAAATAGTGTGATTCCACAGAGTGTACGGGAACTGCAGTCTGATTTACCCTTCTGGTTCCGCTGAAACACAGGATTAACTGAAGGCTCATAAATGAGAAATGTGCAGCCTCCCAGCCTAAACACCAAAGCAATGATTTAAGCAATGCCTAGATATGCTGTTAGAATAGAATGGAGAGAGGAAAGAGGAAGGAACTAAAAATGGCCTGATTCACCCTATTCTTTTATATATGAGAATCAAAAGTGGATAGCAAAAAGCAGAGAAGTGAAAAGCACTCAAATTGGAGGCCATTTTCACAGAATACTATTTGGATATTGAAGTTAATAACTTGAGAAATGGCTTAATAATACTGTTTGGTGTTGTAGAAATAATAATTGTCCTAATCAAAATCAGGTTTAAAACTTACAGATTATCAGATTTTTTATATCTATTTAAACGTACATAAATATATATCTCCCATACTCAACTCATATACACATATGTATAGCATAGGTATTAATATATTAAAATAACACATAAATACATATCACACACATAAAATATAGGCATGCATATATTGTATTTATGGATATAGATATAATTCACATTTAATAAGATGACACAATGAAAATATATCTATAATGATACTAAATGAGAAAGAAATGGGACTCAAACTTTGGGTTAAAAATGTAAACTATATGTAATCTCTAAGGCTCCAGGACAGGTTTCTCATTCTAAGACACTACACATTTACAGGGAACTATGCAATAATGGGAGGTTGCTGGCCCAGGAAATGGCCTTGTTAAAAGCAGGGAGCCTCTGGAACACGGCAGCTGGTGTCAGAGGGCACCTACAGTAAGCCAACCCCCAACAACTCTCGCTAAGCTACAAAAATGGGGGAAGGGACACAAAGGGGTGCAAGGCAAAGGCAGCAAGCTTGCCAAGCCAGTCTTCTTTCAAGTTCAAATATAATCATATAATACCTTTCTGTTATGTATGTAAGTCATATAGCATCAAAGTATTCAAGCCAAAGCTTTAAGAAACACAAACAGAATCTTAAGGTAACAAAAATTGCAAATTTTGCCACAATTCTCTTAATCCAGGGGGGAAAAATGGACAAACATAAGAAATATTAGAAAGGATCTGAATTACATAACTAATAAGATTGAGAATGTATTATATATGTGTGTATGTGTGTATATATATATATATGCAAAGGAAAAATATCATAATAGAACTTATTTAAAATGAACTCATGTATTAGGCTATAGAGACAAATTGGATCTCAAAAAACCTGGTAAGGGAATAAGATGACCTGAGTACTGACCCTAACTCTTTTTTTGTTTTTGTTTCTTTGTTTTTTTCTTTTGTAATTAAAAAAATAGGTTTTCCCAGCAGTCTTAGGTGTACATAAAAATCGAGTGGAAAGTACGGAGTTCCCACATATGCCTCATCTCCTCCTTTGCCATGTTAGTTGCACCTATTAATTAACATTTTACCGTAGTGTGGTACATTTATAATTGATGAGCCACTATTGATACATTCTTGTTAACTAAAGTCTGAAATTTGGAGTTCACTCTTTGTATTGTACATTCTGTGGGTTTTGACACATATATAATGACTTATGGCCACCATTACAGTATCATGGAGAATAGTTTCACTGCTGCAAAAATCCCCCGTACTCCACCTATTCATCCCTTCCTCTCCCACACCCCCATCTGGAGCACTGGTAACTGTCAATCTGTGTACTGTTTCTATTGTTTTGCCTTTTCAAGAAAACCATGTAGTTAGAATCATAAGTATATAGCCTTTTTAGATTGGCATCTTTTACTTAGAAATACACATTCAAGTTTTCTTCGTGTCTTTTCACGGCACAATAGCTCATTTCTTTTATTACTGAATAATATTCCATTATATGAATGTACCACAGTTTGTTTATCCAGTCACCTATTGATAGATATAGTAGTTGCTTTCAAGTTTTGGCAATTATGAATAAAGCAGCTATAAACATCCATATGCAGACTTTTGTGTGGACATAAATTTTTAGCTCATTTAGGTAAATGCCAAGAAGTACAATTGCTGAATCATATGGAAAGAATATGTTTAGTTTTGTGATAAACTACCAAACTCTCTTACAAAGTGGCTGTACCATTTTGCATTCCTCCCAGAAATGAAGGAGAGTTTGTGAGCTCTGCATCCTTACCAGTATTTGGTGTTGTCAATGCTTTGGATTTTAGTCATTGTAATTGGTTGGTAGTGGTATCTCATTGTTGTTTTTGTGTTTTTTGTTTTTTTCAGACAGAGTCTCACTCTCTTGCCTGGGGCAAGTGCCATGGTGTCAGCCTAGCTCACAGCAACCTCAAACTCCTGGGCTCAAGCAATCCTACTGCCTCAGCCTCCCGAGTAGCTGGGACTACAGGCATGTGCCACCATGCCCGGCTAATTTTTCTCTATATATATTTTTAGCTGTCCAATTAATTTCTTTCTATTTTTGGTAGAGACGGGGTCTCACTCTTGCTCAGGCTGGTCTCGAACTCCTGAGCTCAGAATGATCTGCCCGCCTCGGCCTCCCAGAGTGCTAGGATTACAGGCATGAGCCACCATGCCCAGCCCTCATCGTTGTTTTGATTTGCATTTCCCTGGTGCCATATGATACAAGCGTCTTCTCAAATGCTTATTTACCATCTTTATTTCATCTTTGGTGAGCTGTCTGCTCAGATCTTTATCCATTTTTAATTTAATTATCTCTCATTTTATGTATTAGATTTTTATGCTGTTTAATAAGTTACCACAAACTTAGCAGCTTAATACATTATACATTTATTATCTCAGTTTCCTTGGTCCAGGAGTCTGAATACAGCAAAAGAGAGCCCTAGACTCAGAGTCTCATAATGCTGTTGGAGGCAGCTGCAATCTCATTTGAGACCGTGGGTCTTCTTTTAAGATCACTGATTATTGGTAGAATTCAGGTCCTTTCAGTTGCAGAAGTGAATCCCTCAGCTACTAGAGGTTGTCCACAGTTCCCTGCTCTTTGTCACTCTCCACAATATGGCAATTTTCTTCTCCAAGCCCACAGGATACCTTCTGCTGTGACTTCAGAGGCTTGTCTGATTTGGTCGAGACCACCTAGGATTACATCTTCTGTTATTAAATTAAAGTCAGTTGATTGGGGACCTTGATGACATCTGAAAAATCCCCAACTTTGGCTCTATACACAACCTAATCCATCATATACAGGTCTTGCCCACATTCAAGAGGAAGGATCATACAGAGCATGACTCATTTGGGGTCATCCGGCAATGTGTCTGCCACAGTCAGTCAGCTCTGGAGCCCTCAGACATTTATAATATTTCCTACTCCACTACCTAAGTATTGTTAATGCTCAACATCCTGTGGGCATTGTAGTGCACACAGGTTCTGTCTGGTGTGCTTTCTTTCCCAACAACCTGTGTCTGTGGATCTTCATCAGTGGGCTCCCTTTAGGCCAATACAGATAGCTCATTTTAGTTGCAGACACAGGGAGTTTATGTCTCCCTGTCTCAATCCTTAATCAATAATTGACACCTGTGAGGGAAAGGTGTATAAACATCGTAGCTTTTTTGCCCCTTCATGAAACAACTATAGTTGTGAACTTTTCTGCCATGTTGACTCTTTACGACTTGGTTTGATATTGCATCCTTGATGGTTTTCTTCCCTTCTTCCATTCACTCCCCCAATCCCCAACCAGCTTTTGAAATTGCCTCATAACTGGTCTTCCTGTTTCCTCTCTTGAAACAAGTGCATCATTTTCTACATATCAACCAAAGTAAGCTGTTTTAAGCTTAATTTGACCATATACTTTCCTACTTAAAATGCTACAGTGGCTTCTCATTGCAGTTAGAAAAGAATCCATTTTTATAAGCAATGGTCTACCAGGTTCCACATCAAGCCATGCTGACTTTCAGTGTTAACCTGCTCAAGGCAACACACTCCAGCCAAACTGACCTCATTTCAGTTCCCTCATTCTTAGCTCAGGGTGATACTCCTGCCCAAAGTTCAGGCTCCTGATCACCACATAGCTGGCTCCTTCATATTCAATCTCTCCCCATTTCAAATAGAGTATACTCCACATCATCCTGCTCTATCATTTTCATAGCACATTTCACTCTGTGAAATTATCTTTCATTCAGATATTTACTTGTTTGTTGTCTATGACCTTCCTTCATACAAACACACACACAAATAAAAAAGTACAAGAATGAGAGTAGTGACCTTCACAGTCTTTCTCATTGCCATATCCCCTGCCTTATAACAGTACTGTGGAATCTGTAATGCCTGAAATTTAAAAAAAAAAAAAAAAAAGAATGAATGAAGACACAAATAAAAGAATGAACAGCTGGAATTTTTTTATATTCTGTCTTCTGTTATAGGGAATTAGAAAATTTAAATCCAACTCACTGTCACAGGCTTTCTGATAATTTTCACTTGTTAAAAGTTGATGTTGGCTAGGTGCAGTGGCCCATACCTCTAGTCTCAGCTACTTGGGAGGCTGAGAGAGAAGGATGGCTTGAGCCCAGGAGTTCAAGGTTGCAGTAAGCTGTGATCTTGCCACTGCACTCCCCCCTGGGCAGCAGAGCAGGAAATTGTTGTCATGTCTTGACCAGCTTAAAATCACAGTGAGGTGCTGTATTACCAACCTGCAGGAAGGTTTGGGAAAATATATACTTTAAATACTGTTAGTGGATAATTATTTGGCTAAGCATATCTAAAGATAAACTTTTTAATAATATGTCATACCTTTGTTCCACTAATTCTATGTTTAGATATTTAGCCTAAGACAGTGATATAAATATGTGCCAAATTCAAAAGTTTAGCATTAAGCTCCTGGATTAACAAGTATGGAGACATACAGAGCAATATTGTGTGGTTGGTAAAAATAATCCTAGAGGCAAATACTTACTAAGATAAGAGATAGATATTCCCAACATTAAGTCAAGAAGGCAGTTATAATAAAGTACGAAGTGCTTCTTTTAATGTTTATAAATTAGATAATTGCTGGCATGTATCCACCCAAATACATGAATGGTGGTTATTTGTCAGTGGTAGAAATGGAAGACATTTTGGAATTTCCTTCATTTTTATTGACAGATATCTATACTACATTGGTTTCCTTAAAATATAAAATAAAAATGTTCCTATTTTTAAAAAAATGAAGTTACAAATATTGACGTCCATGGTCTAATGTCTGGAACTACGAAGATGTTACATTACATGGCAAAAGGGATGCTGCAGAAGTGATTAAGTGAGGAATTTTGAGACAGGGAGATTATTTGGGATTATTTGGGAGGGTTCAATACGATCACAAGATTCCCTGCAAGAGGGAGGCTTGAGAGTCAGAATCAAAGAAGGAGCTGTGGTAACAGAAGCAGAGGTTAAAGTGATATGGGACCAAGAGCCAAGGAATGTGGGTAGTTCCTACAAGCTGGAAAAGGCAAAGAAATTGATTTTCTCCTAGAGCTCCCAGAAGGAATGCAGCCCTGCTGACTCAGTCTAGACTTCTGGCGTCCAGTAATGTAAGGCAATAAATGTGTGGATTTTTAGCCATTATGTGGGTAGTAATTTGTTATCACAGTAATAGGAAACTAATATACCCTGCCATATAGAAGTTAAAACAAAGTCAGAAGATAGTTAGCACTATAACATGACTCATAAAAAATACACACAGACAAGGATATTAAAATCAAGTTTTCTTTGGTGTTTAAATACAAATTTTTAAGCCTCTTATCTTCAGGGCTTCC
The DNA here is from genome assembly GCA_004363605.1 of Indri indri. Taxonomy (NCBI): domain Eukaryota; kingdom Metazoa; phylum Chordata; class Mammalia; order Primates; family Indriidae; genus Indri; species Indri indri. The sequence goes on from RJWJ010000056.1 coordinate 97,914, forward strand.
AATACTCATATCCAGATTTATACAAAGGTATTCTGGAAATGGTATTGAAGCACGCCCAAAACACCAAAAATTTCACTACTGGGTCATATATATGAACACTCTAGAACACCAGCACCAACAGCAGCAAAGCTATTCCCTTCTAATCCTTCCCCTTCAAGTTTGCCTTAGTCACTCATTTTAATCATTATTTTTAGCTTGAATAAAAATGATAAGAGGAGCAAATGAGTGTAATTTATTCTAAGTCCTGTCAAGTATAAATGTGGTTCATTACCTGCTTTTTTAAAAACACAAAAGCATGAGTTTGTGATCCGGTAACATTTTTCTCCACCAAGATATGTAAATTTCATTGTAAGTAAGTAAAAATATTTTTAGCCTACTTCAGAAATGTGGTTGTTTAGAAGCATTCTTCTCCAAAACCTATGATCATGGAAAGCTTTGAGATATTTTTTTCTTTCCACTAGTTTTGGGCTGACGGAGTGCAGAAACAGCATGCTGACTTGTTGAAGTGTAGGAGACTGTATTCTTTATATAAATATATATTTTAAATCATTCAAGTGATTGCATTTCAATGGCAGAAAAGAAATTCTACCTTTGGGCCGAAGTCAAACATTTTAAAATTAGGAGGATTAATTTTTGAGTGATGAAAAAGGTTTTGTACAAAGTGCTGCTTTAGAATTAAGTAATTTTGGTAGGTTGTTATTGCTTGTTTTTATTTAAAATTTGTGTTGTCATTCTATATTCAAAGTTGTGACAGCTGATGGGGATATGATCCAACCTGCTGAGACATGCAAAGTGACTTACATGACCAAAAGGCCAAAGAGAGCCCAGGGGTAAGTTATGAAGTTGACAAATCTGTTTTGCTCCTCCTTATGTTCCTCGATCTAGCAATTTCCAAGCAGCCCAGGGACTACAGCCCTCAAGTCACTGCTTTTGTGGCTCCCCCAAGACCCTCACCATTATGACACAAATAACTTTTGTGCTTTTATCCAAAGCAAAGAATGTGCCTTCTTTGTTTCATTTAGGATTTTGTCATGTAATTTGTCTAAAAATACTGCTGAGACTTCCAGTCAAGATGGTTTTATGATCTCATACTTTATTATTCCTCCTCTACTTCAAACACTAAGATATCTAAAAATAAAAATAAAAATAATTAGCACTGCTCAAAAACAAGAGAGCATTTCTAGGGCTCTGGAGAGGAATAGAAATGCAGAGGAATAAGCCGGGAGTGAAGGTGCTGAATTACTGGATCTGGGTCCAGAACTGGGCGGAGTTTCCCATGTAAGGTAAATATTTCAGCCATGTGCAAAGCAGGAAAATTGCTGGAAGGAATCAGGCTTCTACAAACAGGAAATCCATCTATGCATTTTTATTGTCGTGACTAGGTTAGGGCTTTCATTTTTTTAAATACTAAGAAATCTTAGTTTATCCCAGGATTGCAAGGATTTTCTCTTATGTTTAATCCATAAATGTTGTAGGTATACTTGTATATGTAAGTCTGTGATCCTGTTGCTATTAACTATTATGTTTGGTGTGAACTATGGCTTGGAATTAATCTCATTTTATGTGTTTATCCAATTTATCAAGCATCATTTGTTGAAAAGATTATTCTTCCATCTTTAACCTCAGAGATTTTCAAAAATCAATGGAGTTGGATATATGTGAGTCTATATCTGGACTCTGTTCAGATTTAATGATCTGTTTCTCTATCTTTATACAAATAACGCATCATCTTGATTAATTTACTTTTATTACACGTCTCAAAATTAAGTAGTAGAAATCCTCAAATTTTAATTTTCTATTAGAAATGTTTAGGCTATTGTAAGTCTTTGCATCCCTTATGTATTTTAGAATGAATTTGTTCATTTAAAAAAAAAATTCTAGGATTTTGATTGAATTTTTTACTCTGTAGATCAGTGTGAGAAGAACTGATATCTTGACAATATTGTGCTTTCTGCTCCATACAGTGTATCTGTCCACTTATATAGGCCTTCTTTAATTTTGGTAACAGCTTATGTTTTTGTAGTGTAGAAGTTTTTGATGCTATTACAAATCGTACTGTTTATTTAATTTTATTTTTCCAATTGTTTGTTGCCATCATAAAAATACAGTTTAATTTTGTATATTGACTTTGCACCCTGAGGTCTTGCTAAATTCACTTATTAGTTCTGGCAATTTAGTTCTAGTATTAGAGAGGATTATTTAGAAATAAACATATCCTTTAATTCTTTATTCTTTCTTTTTTTAATTGTACTGACTGGGTCCTTGAATCTGATGTTAAACAAAAGTGGTAAGAATGCATATTTTGCCACTTTTTCTGATTTTAGAGGGACTATATCCAAACCACCACCATTTAGTATAAGTTTATTTGTAGACTTTCGTAGATATTATATTAATCGACTTGTCCTGCCTTAACAAAATAACGTAGACTGCGTGGCTTAAACAACAGACATTTATTTTCTCACAGTTCTAGTGTTTTGAAGCCCAAGGTGAAGGGGCCATCGGGATGGGTTTCTGATGAGGTCTCTCTTTCTGGCTTGTGGATAGCCACTTTCTGCATCCTCCCATGGCTTTTCCCCTGTGTGTGCACAGAGAGAGATCTCTGGTGTCTGCTTTTCTTAGAAGGACGCCAATCCTATTGGATTCAGGTCCAACACTTAAAATCTAGTTTAACTTTTATTATCTCTTTAAAAGCTTTGTCTCCAAAATACAGTCACATTGGTGGTTAGGGGTTCGACATGTGAATTTGCAGGAGCTACAACTCAGTCCATAACAGATGCCCTTTAATACATTCAGAAAGATCCCACCAATTTTATTTAGCTGAGATATTTTACCATGAAAGGGTGTTGAATTTTGTCACATAATTTGTGTGCATCTATTGAGATGAAATTATAGTGAGATGGTAAAGTACATCATTTGATTTATAAATATTGAATGAACTTTGCATTTTGGAGATGAAATCTCACTTGCTTGTTAACATATTGATTCTTACATATTTTATTGAGCATTTTTGCATCTATGTTGTTGAGGAGTACTGGTTTGTAATGTCATCAGGTTTTGGTATCATTATGTGGGCCTTATAAGATAAATTGGAAAAAGTTCCTTTCTCCTAAATTTTCTGAAAAACTTTTTGTAAAATTGGTATTATTTGTCCCTTAAACTTTTAGATACAATCTATCTGTATAACCATCATGGCCTAGAGTTTTCTTTGTAAGAAAATTTTGTTAGCAATTTCAAATCTACAAGGGCTGTCCGGGAAGTACCCAGCCATGTCATATGAAAATTACATGTTAACAAATGGCTACTTTCTGGACAGCCCTCATACATGTGGCTTTAAATATAGATATTAGATAGATTCAGATTTTGTTTTTTCTCTTGAATAAGCTTTAATAAAACAAGCTATCACTAACAACAACAACCAAAAAAACCTGAAAAATTATATTCACAGGTACGTTTAAATAAAGTAATTTAAAATAGTACTTCAGGCAGAAGACTACAAAGAAGCTGGTAAAACTATATTAATATTAGCCAGTAAGTTAGAATTAAAGAAGAAAATATTAATAAAGATAAAAAGTTTCAATTCATTTGGAAAATTTAACAATTTTATATATGAACCCAATAATAAAACATCAAAATGTATAAAACAAATATTAACAGAACTACAAGGAGAAATTGACACATTTGTCTTCACAGTAGATTTTTGGCACATCTCTCTCAGACACTGATATATCAATTAAACAAAGTAGGAAAAATTCGAAGGACTAAGTTAACAAGCTTAACCTAATAAATATGTAGACAATTTGTTTCCAAAAATATAATAATAGAAAATGAACTTCATCATACTTTTATATATTCTTCAAAGCCTTGCTTCTGTATTCAGATCCTAAAATTACTAAATATAGTTCTGTTGTACATTAGCCATAATGTACAAGTTGTCAGCAGTCACTATTTTATGTTTCTTAATTCTTAAGGAGCAATAAAAACACACTGTTTAAGAACTGTATGTAAATTTAACAGCATATTTATAAGCATAAATGGAGCATTAATACAGAGAAAAAGTATTCAGATATTAAGATTTCATAGTTCATCTAGATTTTGATGAAGTTGTCACCATCAAAACATATTTTTTTATAAAAGCAAATAAAACTCTAATGCAGTTCAACAGCATCATGTAAAAATAAGACAGGAGCAAAGTATATGCCATGGCACTAGAGTTATACAAATTTAGTTAAGAAAAGAACAATTTTTTTCTATAGAAATATTGACTGCGTTTGGAGAAAAACAATTTATACAGCACTGCGAGGCAGTGCATTCCAGCAATAGAGAATATACTCCCTTTGTTTTTAAACATTTTCCAAAGACGTTACAGAGATATTGCTTTATATTGATGAAATATTTTCTCTGCTACTGTATCAATAAAAAATGCTCTGGCAATGTCCTAAATGATGCACAGGGCAGCACATTTATTGGTTGTAAAAGTGTGTCTGTGGGATTAACTTTACAACCTTAATGGAGCAATAATTTAGAGCTTGCTGAAATCTGAAAAATAATTCATGGTTTAAGCCAGATTAAAGCTACAATTGATATTGAGAACTGCTGGCAAATTCCCCAAGCCATTACCGTTTGCAGATCTCAAATGGTTGTGGCCAATATTTGTTGTAAAGGAGATGCAGAAACATACAATTCAGTGATAGCTTCATTTTTCAATATTGGTTCTTTGGACAAATGTTTGAAATGTGAGATTCATGTTCTTAACTGAGAAAAGTATATTAGTTTATAGCTTGAGCTTTTTAAAAAAGTTTATTTCAATAGATTTAGGGGGTACAAATGGTGTTTTGTTACACGGATGAATTGTAGTGTGCGGAAGTCAGGTCTTTTAGTGTACCCATCACCTGAATAGTGTATATTGTACCTGATAGGTAATTTTTCATCCTTTAAATAAGATTTAATTGATCAAAATAGCATAGACAGGCCGGGTGTGGTGGCTCACGCCTGTAATCCTAGCACTCTGGGAGGCCGAGGCAGGCGGATTGTTTGAGCTCAGGAGTTCGAAACCAGCCTGAGCAAGAGCGAGACCCCGTCTCTACTAAAAATAGAAAGGAATTAATCGGACAACTAAAAACATATAGAAAAAATTAGCCAGGCATGGTGGTGCATGCCTGTCGTTCCAGCTACTCGGGATGCTGCGGCAGGAGGATCGGTTGAGCCCAGGAGTTTGAGGTTGCTGTGAGCTAGGCTGACGCCACCGCACTCTAGCCTGGGTAACACAGTGAGACTCTGTCTCAAAAAAAAAAAAAAAAAAAAAAAAAAAGCATAGACAAATATTTATAATTCCTAAGTGTTACTCATTTAACATTAGTTCCTTCTATATGGATAGTATAGGATTCTACTTGATTTTATAGAGTTTATGTCTGTGTATTTATTTAATACTTCTTGACTTACTCATCAGCTTCTTTCTAATTTCCAAATCTTGTAGTGGGGAAATTATTTAACTTTGAAACAAGAAGCCAAAGCTTCTCTGCTTGCTACCTGGAAGGTCTGAGGGATAAAAGCCCTCTTCCATTTAATTCCCGTAAATCAAGACTATGTCACATGACCAGTTTAATTGGATGGGTGTTAGGGAAATGGATTTTTTTCCAAGCTGTGTACATAGCTATCCCAAACAATAATTAGTTTCTGTTAATGAAAAGAAGATTAAATGGATATTTGGTAGGTATCTAGTAGTGTCTGCCTGAATGACCACTATCTAATATGATTAATGTTTGATTTATTATCTTCATGTTTCACAACAAAAGTTCCAAAAGAAAAAATGTCACCAGCCACCCAACTTGGAGAAAGGTTTGGAAAAGCCAGTGAAAATTGTCAACTAGAATGAAGGGGAGAGTATGTTTTAACTTCATCAGAATATTATTCCCAAAGGGCACCTTCTTTCCACGGACCAAACATTTGCAAGGGCAGTTTCAGAAATCTTTATGTACATGACACAATCAATTACTTGAAGAAACTCTGTTAAAGTGCTTGTGGTTTCCTCTGAATTTTGATAAAAATAGAATAAGTCCCTGTAATATAAAATTCAAATCTACATCTTTATTATTATTTTTTTGAATGGAAAAAAAAAACAGTTTAATTTCACAATGTACCTGATGAGGAGATGATAGTATTTTCTCAAATCTATCTCCTTAGAATTTTGGGGCTAAGATTTTTAATGATGGTTGGTGAACACAGGGCTAGGGATTTGGGTCTGCTGACTGGCTGGGGATGAACTCATAGGTTGGGAAGCAGAAATTGACTTCAGGATAGGACATTTCTTGGGTGTGGCTCTCAAGGCTTATGGATTGGTTCTTATGTGTGTCCACAAGTCTGGTTGACATCACTGGGTCTCCCTGAATGCAGAGTCTGGAAGATATCTCAAAAACCAGTTTTAGGTTTTACAATAACAATGCTACTACCTATGGAAGTGGTTGGGGCAGTCACTAATCTTGCCCCTGTCAAGGAGGATACCTGCCAGTAAAGCAGTAAGTAGTTACAGCAATAGGGAAGTTAGGGAATAATGGAAGGTTAACTATTGGCTATGCCGGTGCTTTTGTAGAAACAGACTTTTATCACTATTTCTGCCTTATGGCCTTATATTATTTTAATATAGGTGGTTTCAAGAATGTCTAGTACTTGTCTTTTTGTGTCTGGCTTATTTCACTTAACATAATATCCTCCATGTGTATCCATGCTGTAGTAAAAGGCAAAATATATTTCATTACACACACACACACACACCAATATTTTCCTAATTCATACATTTCTCCGTGGATGTTTCCATGTCTTCACTGTTGTTAATCACACTACAATGAACATGAAAGTGTAGATATGTCTTTGAGATACTGATTTCAATTCTTTTGGATATATACCTAGAAGTGAGATTGCTGGATCATATGGTAGTTCTATTTTTAATTTATCAAAGAACATCTATAGTGTTTTCCATAATGGCTGCACAAATTTACCTGTCCAGGAACAGTGTACAAGGATTCCAATTTCTCCACATCCTCACCAACATTTCTTATCTTTTGTTCTTTTGATAAAAGCCATCCTGTTATGTGTGACATATTCTGTGGCTTTGATTTGCATTTCCCTGATGATTAGTGATGTGGAGCACATTTTTCCCATATCTGTTTATCATTTGTATTTCTTTTTAAGAGAAATGTCTATTTGTGTCTTTTTACTATTCTTTTCCTCTTTTCTTTATTTCAGCATATTATGGGGGTACAAATGTTTAGGTTACTTATATTGCCCTTGCACCCCGACTCCTTCCCCCAGTCAGAGCTTCAAGCCTGTCCATCCCCCAGATGGTGCGCATTGCACCCATTATGTATGTATATACCCATCCTCTCCTCCCCGTCCCATCTGCCTGACAGACCACCTACAGAATGCGAGAAAATACCCGCATGCTACACATCCAATAAAGGTCTGATAACTAGAATCTATTTAGAATTCAGGAAAATGAGCAAGAAAAAATCAAACAACCCTATCAAAAAGTGGGTAAAGGACATGAATAGAAACTTTTCAAAAGAAGACAGAATAATGTCCAACAAACATAAAAAAATGCTCAACATCTCTAATCATCAGGGAAATGCAAATAAAAACCACTATGAGATATCACTTAACTCCAGTGAGAATGGCCTTTATCAAAAAGTCCCCAAACAATAAATGTTGGTGTGGATGCAGAGAGATACGAACACTCATACACTGCTGGTGGGACTGCAAACTAGTGGAAAACAATATGGAGATACCTTAAAGAGATAAAAGTAGATTTACCATTTGATACAGCAATGCCATTACTGGGCATCTACCCAAATGAACAAAGACATTCTATAAAAAAGACCTCTGCACTCGAATGTTTATAGCGGCGCAATTCACAATTGCAAAGATGTGGAAACAACCCAAGTGTCCATCAATACATGAATGGATTAATAAAATGTGGTATATGTATACCGTGGAGTACTATTCAGCTGTAAGAAACAATGGTGATATAGCCACTCTTGTATTTTCCCGGATAGAGCTGGAACCCATTCTACTAAGTGAAGTATCCCAAGAATGGAAAAATAAGCACCACATGTACTCACCATCAAATAGGTTTTATTGATCAACACCTAAGTGCACATAGAGGAATAACAAATCTACATCTTTAAATCTGGATTCTTTTTTAAGAGGCAGAGATTTACGGATACTCAAATTCACCATTTTGTTCATTTTATAGATTTACTGAGTTTTTCATCATTTTTGTTTGTTTATTTCTGTTGTTTTCATGCATTTCTTTACAGATTATCTGTAAAGTTATTTTGAAGCACTCTTTGTACCCTTCCCCAGTTTTTGGCTTCTTTCCTACACAGAGAGACAAATGTGAATTTTGAGTAATTCTAATGAGAAATTGTTGTGATTGTTGAACACCCAGCTCTAAACACATTTCATGTTTGTGAAATAGTCTATATTATATATTCTTGACTTTCCCAAGAATAGAAGTTAAAACTCCCTTGCCCAGCCTTTTTCATCTCTTGTCTCTATCAATCAGAAGCAATCATGTGACACTTGGATTGGAAGCAGGACGAAACAGGTGTAGCAGAAAAACCATCCTGGAAAGGATGCTTAGCAGGACATCCAGTCTATAGTGGCTAGAGCAGGTTCTAGCAAGAGCGTCTGGTTTCCAGCTTCAGCAAATTAGGAACAGTAGATTTACCCAGTTTGGGTGGCAGTGGGGTCTTTGCTACGTTGTCTTAGTTGTTAATATAGGCTGTAGCCCTCACTGCCAAGTTTGAAAGCCTAGACCTTCTGGATTTTTGCTGAGCTTCCTGCTTTTCCAAACAAGGATGCTTTTGAGTGAGACAGGCATAATCAAGACTTATTCCAGGCAAATAGACACATATGATCGCCCTATACAGAAAGTAGTTGGAGATAAAATGGATCATAAAGGAGAATGACCAAAACTGAGAAAAATGTCCTAGAGTCACTGTTATAATCATTATAATTAAATATTAGGAGCAGCTTTAAATTTAAAAAAAATCACCAATAACTAAACAGGCTGAAACTAGTGATCAATGGAAACAATAAGCAAGGTTGTAGAATAAAGGAAGAAGAAAATGTCAAAAAAGGGCAATATGTAAACAGAGTAAAATACAACCATAAATGGACAAATTAGTGATCAAATGAAGCCATTGGAACTCACTCTTTCTTTAAAAACAATTTCATTGCAGTTATTAGAGAAATATATGAGAACCTGACAAGGAAGTTGATTCAATTTTCTGGAAAACACTAATTATTATTGATGTTGTTACTATTGCTATTGTTAACTCTAGATTTACTGACGTTCTTATCGCTTGAAGTTGGAGGAAGAAAAGTAGTAATTAAGATATAAGATATATTTTAAAAATGTCTCTATAAATAGTACTGGTCTTAAGTACCGAGTTAACACCATCTCACATATGTCCCTGATTAGCACAAAAAGCTAATCATAGAAAGAAATGTATTCTTCCTCTAAATAAAAATATTATTACAGAAAGGAATGCTTATAAATGATGCCTCTAAAAAGGAGAACTATTGTTAGAAAGTGCCATTGAAATGCTAATTACACTCTTTACTGAGATCATAACCAGGGACTCAACTTACATAGCAGTTTTTGCTTGAGTGTGTGTGTATGTGTTTCATGAGAGCAGAAGCTCTGGTACTGTTCATCTGAACTGAAATCAATCCATCAGTCTACAAGCCAAGATTCAATTTAGTAGTTTGATCCATCACTAACTAAAATATTAATTTCCTTTAAAATATTAAATGACTTGGAAACTATTGTTCTTGTGTGTTACAAGAGGAAGACCCAAGGGAGCTGAGGAATGAAGTGACAATAAAAGCTACAAGATAACATCTCTTTAAGTTTTGTCATCTCATCCTCCCCTTGTGACACAAAGAGTCAACTGGGGGAAATAGCAACCACTATTTCTGATGGCTTTAAAAAGCTGACAAACACTTCTCACCGCCATTCTCCTTTCTAATAATACACGTTTCCCCTATGTGATCCATGATGAGTATCTTGGGAGTTAGATGTCCAAGAGAAAGCATCTATATGACAGGGTGAAATTCTGGTGCATGGTAATGTACCACAGGTAATTTAGGGTTATTGAACAGAACCCTTCAAATTAACCACTGCTATGAGATTCCAGCCCCCCCCCTTTTTTTTTTTCATTCTTAAATTAGGATGTGGGGGAAAAGGATTCATAACCTAACAAGTGAGGTAATAGCTAGGGTGTCAGAAAGAGAGTTGGAAGGATTAGCTAATGTTTGAAATACATACCAGGCACATAAAGCAAATATAGATTTTTCTATGACCTCCAGGTAATTTAAGACTGACACTAATCCATAGGAATACCCAAAGTCTTCGACCACTACCAAAGTTCAAGGTTATTTGCAATGGAGCAAGAGTGAGATGTCTAGTATATTCACTTCCTTGTTGACTGTGGCAAAGACTTTGTTTCTTACGTGTCCTGTCTGACTTAGACATAGATGTCCCCTGAAAAACTTGGTATGCATTTAGAATCCTTTTGTGGTAACTGTCAACTTTGTGCCCTGCCAGGTCATGGAATAATTTAGTCTAACCATCGCACTGAGCAAGTAGTTGAATTTTATTCAAAACTTTTTTTCTGTCTATGTCCAAGGGTATAATTAGTGAAATGGCATTGCCCTTGACTACAATTCTTGCATTATTTTGTCATAAACTTTTCTTTGTTCATTAATCCAGACCACACTGACCTCTCAGCTTTTTGAAATCACTGTTTCCCGTCTTACCTTAGGGGCTTCATATATGTTTCCTTTGGCTGGAATATTCTTCCCTTCTCTCACCCACCATCCCCAGCCCTAAACCCCATTTTTCTAGCTTATATCCAATCAGCCTTCAGGTTTTAATGTAAAATTAACCTAGTGCCTCCTTTACATGTTCTCATAACATCTTTTATTTCTCCTCCATACCATTGCAATAGTTACATTAATATTCTGTATGTCACTCTTTATTTAATGCCTGCCTTGAGTGAAAATATTTGACATCTATGAATATAAAGAATAATTTATCACTATCTTCTGTGCCTAAAACTTGCCAGCCTAATAGTAGATATACAACAAAAGTTCCTTAAAGGTGTAAATGACGTAAGAAATACTTCCCTTCACAGATAAATAAATACCTATGGAAAGGCTCCTGTGTGTCCCCAGAAGAACCTTGATAACAAAGTTGTTTGTTAGTACATTAGCACACTCAAAATGTGGAAAAAATTAGACCAATTTGCAGTTCAATAATATTCAGTTTTTCTAAGTTTCTTGCTGACAAAGCCTGGCATTGAGTGATAAAATTACTAACCAAAGACTTTTATTGAAAATTGGCTAAAGACTCTGCTTTGGTTTGAATGCTCTTGTTTCCCCAAAATTCATATGCTGAAGTCCTAATCCCTTATGGCGTTAGGAGGTGGGGCCTTTGGGTGGTGACCAGTGCATGGGGGTGGAGCCCTCATGAATGGGATTAGTGCCATTATAAAAGAGTCCCAAGAGAGACTCCTTGCTCCTTCATTTATGTGAAGACACAGCTAGAAGTCATCATCTTTGAGGAAACAGGACCCTAGAAGATGCCAAATCTGCCAGTGCCTTGAGCTTGGACTTCTCAGTTTCTAGAAGAGTGAGAAATAAATTTCTTTTGTTTATAAGCTTCACAGTTAAGGGTTTTTTGTTAATAGCAGCATGAATGGACTCAGACACATTCAAACACCAAACACATACAGTAGTTCTCATCCTGCAAAATAGTTAAGAATTGAGTTAGAATTTATGACTAAGACTCTGCAAACAAATACAGGAGTAACAAAAATAAATAAATGAAACTTAATTAAAGTAAAAATTTCTGCACAGGAAAGGAAGTAATCAAAAGAGTAAATAGACAACCTAGAAAATAGGTGAAAATATTTGCAAACTATACATCATACAAATGACTAGTATCTAGAATTTACAAAACTCAAACAAATCAGCAAGAAAAGAACACATAACCCTATCAAAAAGTGGACACAAGACATAAACATATTTTTTCCAAAAGAAGACATACAAATGGCCTAGAAACATGAAAAAATGCTCAACATCACTAATTATCAGGAAAATGCAAATTGAAGCCACAATGAGATACCACCTTACCCACGTCAGGATGGCCATTATTAATAAGTCAAAAAAAATGGATGTTGGCATGGATGTGGTGAAAAGGGAACACTTATACATTGTTTGTGGGAATGTAAATTAGTATTAAACTCTGTGGAAATCAGTATGAAGATTCCTCAAAGAACCGAAATTGGGTGTCTCTACTCAAAGGAAAAGAAGTCATTTTATCAAAAAGACACTTACACTTGAATGTTTACTGTGGCACAATTCACAATTGCAAAGGTATGGAATAAACCTAAGTGCTCCTGAACTGATGAGTAGATAGAAAAAATGTGGTATATGAGGGTCTGTCCGGAAAGTATGCAGCCATGTAATATGAAAAATAGAGACATTTACTGAAGAAGATATAAGATATAAAAAACATTGTACATAGGGCAATGATGCCTCAATCCCCTTCAAAGTAGGCATCTTGGGACACAGTTCTCCCAGTGTCTCTTAACCTAAACCCATACATTTTTAACATTCTCAGGTGTTTCGCTTGTTGCAGGCCCTCCAGAATGTGGATCACTTTATTTTTTATTTTTTTTATTTCAGCATATTACAGGGGTACAAATGATTAGGTTCCATATATTGCCTTTGCCCGACCCGAGTCAGAGCTTCCAGCCTGTCCACCTTCAACAGATTCTCCACCATCTTTGGAGCATTTGTGCCACACTTTTATTTATGCCGCACTCATTGCGTCATCCCCAAAAGCTTTCTGAATCATCCAAATAGTTTCCGCAGAGAAATGTTCAAACTTAATAAAAAATTTGATGCAGATTCATTGCTCTACTTGCTCACTCATTTTTAATGCTTTGGCCACACAATACACATGCTCACTCAATGGCGTCTTGCATCCCGCTGACTAGTACAGTGAAGTCCTCATTGTTCATGTATGCACATTACAGTCCACTCTCCTTGGCTTCCAGGTGACATTGATGTCGCTCAAACCATTCTCATTATACTAACAATGGCTGGATACTTTCCAGACAGACCCTGTATATATACCATGGTGTAGTACTCAGCCATAAAAGGAAATGAAATAATATCTTTTGCAGCAACTTGTATGGAACTGGAGGCCATTATCCTAAGTGAAGTATCTCAGGAATGGAAACACAAATACCACATGTTCTCACTTAGAAGTGGGAGTCAAATGGTAGTACATGGTCATAAAGTTGTGTAACGGACATTGCACAAGTAAGAAGGTGGGAAAGTGGAAGAGGGTGCAGGCTAAAAATTACCTGTTGGGTACAATGTATACATTCTGGTGACAGGTACACATTAAAAGCCCCAACTTCAGCATTATACAATTTATCCATGTAACAAAAATCACTTTTACCTCTTAAATCTATTGAAATAAAAAAAGAGAAACTTTTACCTAACCCAAGGTAATGAAGAAAGGAAAGAATATTAATGAGTTGTCCTAAAAAGAAGCCAAATTAATACCTGCCTCTATGACAAGTGTTTATAACTAATTAGCATTATAAATTTTACATACATTTGAAGTGCTAAAGCATAACAAATATATATGCAGCATGACTTAGATATGCTGCTATAATCAAGTCAATTAAAGATGAAGCAAGCTTGTGCTGACTGAGATAAAAATTTCTGTCAAATATCTTAAAGTGCAATTTTGCAAATTTTTAAAGTTTATTATAGCTACAAAGAATATGTTTGTTTTCTAAAGTGGAACATACTTCTGGTTGGAAAAGCATGCCAATTGTATTTTATTGGTTTATTAGCTTCAGGTAGAAAGTATAATTATATGAATATCTTATGTAGGGATAAGAAATTATTTTACTGAGTTGGCATAATTCAACTTGGAATAATTCAAAATTAACATTTTATATTTCATTTCATAATTCATACTCTTTGATAATTTTGATTCTTTCTCATTATATAAATTTAAGTAAAACATAAAAATTTATGTTTTACAGTTTGTATATATTTGCTGTTTTTTCCATGAACAGAAGTTAGCATTTCTCTTTCTATGAATATTGTATTTATTTTCATCATTTTTTTAATGGGATTGTTATATTTTTCTTACTGAATTATAATCATATTTTATTTATGAAGAATTTTAACCCTTGGTTCAACTTATTTGGGCAGATATTTTCCTTGAGTTCTATGTTTGACCTTCTATCTTATTTATCATTTATATTGATGAAATTAATTTTACTTTGAAGTCAGACCTACTTCTTTTGTTGTTGTTGTTTGTTGTTCTTGGAGCTTTCTTTCACTGCTTTATGCTTGGAATCTCCTCTCATGTTCAAGATGACAAAAGAGTCATTAACTTTTTAGATTAGAAATTCCATGTCTCCAAATTTTACATTTAAATGTCAGTGCTTTTGCAGCTATATTTACTGTAGCATATGTATCTAATATGATTTTTTCAAGTATTTATCATAAATCCAATTACCAACTAATTTCTGTTTCCCCAGTTATTTAATGGCCACTTTTATCACATACTCAATGAAAATATATATGTGTATGTGTGTGTGTCTGAGACATTGATTTTTATTTCATTGATATTTTTGATTGATTCTTACTCTTTATTATATTTTTTAAGTTATTGTAACTTTATAAATATATTTTGATATTTAGTAGCATAAGTACCCCTCAATATATCAAAAATATTTATACTTCCAGAGTAACTTTAGTATGATTTTATCAAGTCACCACAAAATCACATGGGACTTTTGGAAATTTATTAAATTTATGAATTAATTCAAGATTTGCAATCTTTGTAACATTCAAAATTTCCATCCTGGAGCTTATGCTTCTCTAACAAGTGTTCATTTACATCTCAGATAAAATTTTGTTGTTTCCTCCTTATAGAGAGGGTCCAGAATATTTATTACTGTTAAACTTCTTGCATGAATTTTTTTAAATTTTTGTGGCATAGAATTTTTAAATTTTTTTTAAATAATTGGATTTTAACTTTTATAATCTATAACTGTTGATGCTGTTATTTAGTACATTTGTGAATATTTGTCTAGATTTCTTCAGCGCCAGGTTGCCATTCATGCTGCTGAAACAAAATACCTGAAACCGCGTAATTTATAAGCAGCATAAATTTATTGCTCACGGTTATGGAGGCTAAGAAGTCCAAGATCAAGGTGCTAGTGAGTTTGGTTTCTGTGAGGATCTATTCTCTACTTTCAAGATGGTGCCTTGAATATTGTGTTCCCTGGAGGGGACAAATGCTATGTCCTCACATGACAGAAGAGATCAAAGGGAAAAGAAGGTGTAAGTGCAAAAAGATCCAGCTCATTCCCTCTGGACTTATTATAAACTCACTAATCCCATCCAGGAGGGCAGAGCCCTCATGGCCTAATCACCTGCTATAGGTTCTACCTCTTAATATTGTTGCATTGGGAATTAAGTTTCAGTAGGAATTTAGCATGACACAAGCATTCAAACCACAGCACAGTCATCATGTTGATATTTTATAGTACACAAAATATTTCTACTTATTCTCCCAGGTTTCTTAAAGCTAATTTACACTTATTTCTTCCAAATTTTGTGTCCTCCTCCCATCTTTATAAAACACAAGCATAAGGTTTCACTCAGTTTTGAAATTCTCATATGAGGTATTTTCTCTAGAAATCCCTCTACCAATTGAAATACAATAAGGTCAGTTTGTTAAAATAAATCGTATATCTAATTAATATATTTTTATATCAACTAGGAGCTGGTCTGTATCTTATAACAGTGTTTATTAGTATAAAAACAATAAACTAGTGTGTGTAATTATCATAGAGGCTATATTAATTACCATCAGATGAGTTTTCTAGCAGTTGTAGAGAACATCTTACCAATGTGAAAGAATTAAATTATGGTTATGGGTCAAAATTCTCAGAACCTAGACCTTGGACTTGTCATTAGACTTGTCTTCTAATCAACAGAGTTCAATAAGGCAAATTATGGATTACAGAGACTAGATTCATTAGAATTTGAGTTGTAAGAATAATCCTCTTTAATGTCTCTCCACATCTCTGTTTCTTACTATCCATATTAATCAAAAATTTTTCCCAGTAATTTTATGGTTGGTATATGAAGACTTTAGTTAAATGTTTCTTGTTTTGGTGGTAACTGAAATCATTTCTTGAGTCTGTCTGTTCTATGGGTTTCAGATTTCCCTGAAATTTTGAAAAATAATTGAAAGATGGTCTCTTTCTATTTGTCACTTAGGTGCTTCATATCCTTCTGGTTAGCCTAGTCCCCAACAAATAAACTAGCATAGAATGTACCAAAATGTTTAATGAGTTGGAAATTGAATTTTTGAGGTTTTGATCCTTTTTAGATGCTTTGAAGAGGTGAGATTATAAAGGTAAAAATAAAATTAAAATATATCAAGAATAAGCTACTTTTTGTTAAAAGAAATGAGTTTCTCAGACCTTTAGCTTATTCAACTCACTATAATTTTATTAAATATTAAATGATCAACAAAACGATAACCTAATTTTGTGTGGGACCTAAAACCCTTTTCAAAGTATTTAATTTCTACCCAAGAAACTTTTTTTTTTATTAATTATGATGCATTGGTTCCCTCAATATGTAGTAAGAACAAAGTACATTAGGTTTATTGGGAACTTGTATTAGATGATTTTTTATTGGAATCATTATAAGTTTAACATTGTATTTAAAAATACCATATATCTGCTACATAAAATGTGGACTAGCAGTACTCAATGAAGAAGTGGATGCTGAGGATTAATTAGATAACGTTAACCATTACATCATTAAAATCAGACTCACACAAATCTGAGTTGTTTTTGTTTTTGGTTTTTGGTTTTCTTTTTTTTTTTTTTTTTTTTTTTTGAGACAGAGTCTCGTTCTGTTGCCTGGGCCAGAGTGCCGTGGGGTCAGCCTAGCTCACAGCAATCTCAAACTCCTGGGCTCAAGTGATCCTTCTGCCTCAGCCTCCTGAGGAGCTGGGACTACAGGCATGCGTCACCATGCCCGGCTAATTTTTTCTATGTAATTTTAGTTGTCCAGATAATTTCTTTGTGTTTTTAGTAGAGATGGGTTCTCATTCTTGCTCAGGCTGGACTTGAACTCCTGAGCTCAAAGGATCCACCCACCTAGGCCTCCCAGAGTGCTAGGATTACAGGCGTGAGCCACCACACCCAGCCAAATCTGAGTTCTTAATAGCAATTGTTACTAGAAATTTCCAAGACATAACCAATCAAAGAGCATAGGTTAAATTAGAAAGAGATTGGAAGCATTTTATACATCTCTCCTTGTCTTTTTTGTCAACATCAGCATGTCCTCTCTGGTCCAGAGTAATATACAAGGTTTCCTATAAGGTTTACAGAACACCTCAAACAATGGGAAGAGTTTAGTTTATAAAACATCTCCCTTTTACATGCCCAGATAGTCATATGGCTCAGATGATGTTTTCTAGGAAGTCAACTCTTAAAAGTTTGTTTACCATAAACAAACTAGAAACACTAGAAACATCCTGATAAAAGTATCCCAAAGCTACGTACTATCCTAGCAAGCCTCATTTGTCCATTATTGTCTGAGGTTCGCTTAACAAGATGCTTACAAACAGATTATACCAACTTACCTATCTTCTTTCTTTCTTTAGGAGTGATCACAATCCAACTTTTTAAACTACTTTTCGCCCAGTTAATAACTTTGTTTATACCTAAACAAAATTCCTATTCAAAACCACCCTAAGTTTTTACATTGACCTTTAGGTTTAAACCTTCCAGAAAGGTTCCCTTAATCATTTTTGACTACAGAGTAACTAGATGACAGCAGCAAGACTGATTCATTTGCTGACTTCCAGGAATAAAGGTGAGTGCATGTTAGACAATGCAACCAAATGTTTCCAATTCAATAATGCTTATGTTTACCGGTGTGATGTATAATTGGAAAATCCTAGAAAATAAAATGTTTACATTCACTGTAGCCTGCTTATTTACATGAGAAAATTTTTCTGGGTGAGGAAAGTAACAAGTATGTAGGGATATTCAATTCTGAAATTGTTGTAGAAATATGTATAACTTTAGTGTTTGATTTCTTATTTTGTTGTGAATAGGGTGTGGGTCAACAGACAGAGGTATTCATTAACTGCACAACTTAACAGAATCCTTAATTAAAGAATTGATTTATCTATAGGGATACTTTAACTTTATCTCCAATGTCCTCGGATTTCAGAGTCCACATAATGTATGCGTAATAGACTCAAGATTCCTGGGCAGTATGCAAAATTTCACTATAAATTTTAAAAGTAATAATATTTTATTCATCAAAAGTCACAGCTCTTGATACATGAGCCTTGAGTTAATCAAAATATTTTAACAACTATCCTGAACTTTTGGTTCTCTTGAGAAAAAATGCCAGTTATCTGAGTCTTCAACCTCAGTTCTCACCTTTCATTTCACATTGATATATAAATTTAGATTTGAATTTGAATAATTAAACTTGATGTAAGGATTTCTCAATTACCCTGTCATAATGCACCATTGGTAAGTAGTTCCACTGTGAAAAGTATTGTGTATTTATTCAATCTGCTTTCTTTAAGCAAATATCCTCTAAATAGGTCCGTGCACTACCTGAGCTATCACTTCTTTTATAGTTTTGAAGGCTACAATTAGCATATGTCATCTTGTTGTAGTGATTTTTTTTATATCTGAGGACTTTAGAATGTAAACATTTGAAATTAAATCATGGGGACATTATCATTTACTCAATCTTTCCATTGCTTCTGGTATCACTTCAGGGATTTTCCACATATTTTTTTCCTATGTTTAGTAAATGACATTATATCAGATTAATGATAGGTTTTTCTTTATAATTCATAAATTTTAAGTCACGTAGACACATCTGAAATGTATATTAATAGAAAATGGAACTGAATTGGAGTCCAAATTCATAAGAATTATGATCATAATCAGTTTTGGAAAAGGAAATTTTTTATTTCAGAAATTCCATACCAATAATGGAAAATAAAATTACTTACTTATTTCAGAAATCCAGCTTTGAGTAATAGCAGTACAAGTAATTTTTTTAAAAAAGGCAACAAATAAATAAGACACAGTTAGTGAATCCTCTTTAAGATGAATATTACAATGATTTCTGGGCCACGTGCATAAAAAAACCATTGTGAAGAAAGCTTAAGACCTTTTATAGAGTAGCACATTGTCATTTCTGTGAGTCCAACCAAAGCTCTGAGAAAATTGATGCATTCAGTACATTCCTCTGTGAACTATTAAATTACTTAGTTCTGGAGTGCCACTCTCGAGTTGCAAAGCTGTATACCCTCGAAGCATCTCTCAATGTATCACAGATTGCTTAAAAAAAGAAGCTGATGACAACAGAAAAAAAGTAACAATATCAGTGGTAGTTTTAACAAATCTACACTAGCAAATTCAGGGCTGAATGAATAACAGCTGCCTCTGTACATATAAATGCCACTCAGCTACATATGAGAGAGCATATGTGTCTGATGAATGAAAGAAACTTCCTTCCTGCTCCTTCAATGTTTATAAAATTGGAAATATCACAGAATAGTTAAAGTGGAATTTCAGTCTACACAGACCTGTTGTTGACTCTGGGCTCTACCACTCTCTACAAGCTGTTTAGGTCTGATCAAGGTACTTAATCTTGCAAAACCTCAGTTGTGTTATTTATAGACAACTTTGACATAGAAGAGTATCAAATTGAATTACGTGAAAGCATCCTCGGCACATAGGATAACTCTATCAACACTGGTGATGCTGATTATCATGATGACATTTGTTCTCGATAATCTTATTCGCTAGTAAATGTGCAATGAACAAATATCATTACTCTAGGCATCCACTGTGAAACCACCACTAAACTACATTTATTTATTTAAAAAGGAACTTAAGCACCTATTATCTGCTAGACATTACTTTAGATACTTGGGGTACACTAGCAAATAAAACAGACATAGATTTCTTTCTCATGGAGCTAAACTTCCACCAGATAATATTAAATAAATTCCATAAATAAATGAGTAATATAGCATATTGTAAAGAGAGAAATGATATAAAAAATACAAAAAGATCAGAATAAAGGGGACTGGGAATAGGGAATGGTGCATAATTTAAATAAGGTGTGTATTTCTTTGAGATGTTGAATTTTGAGCAAAGGTTTGAAGGAGGTGTGAGCCCGAGCCATACATGTGAGGAATAGCTGGTAAAGACCATAAAGTATCAAAGAGGCAAGTGTAGCTAGAGTCGAACTTACAAAACAGAGAAGAATATGAGATGAAAACAGGAAGGTAAGGGGACCAAGATAAGCTGTCACCTTGTTTGTCGTTGTAGAGCCTTTGGATTTTACTCTAAGTAAAACAGAGAACAATTTCAGGGTTTTTTTTTTTTGTTGTTGTTGTTTTTTTTTTTTTTTTAATGAAATGGTAGGGAGTGAAAGGGAGTGGCAATTTCAGGGTTTTGAACAGAGGAGTAACATGATTACTAAATGATCATTCTAGATGCTGTGCTGTGAACAAACTAAGAGGTAAGAGGGTAGAGAAGACAGTTAGAAGGCTACTGAAGTACTCTAGGGAGAGACATAGATGGCCCATGCAGGGTGATAGCAAGGAAGGCAGAGATTGGGTCAGATTTGAGATAGGCTTTGAGTGCAAATTCAACAGGGTTTTCTAGATGATAGTCAGTGGGTTGTGAGAGAAATAAAAGAGTCTCTGTACGCTCCAAGTTCTTTGACCTGAGTAATTGTGAGGAGTTGCCATAAACTAGACCTAGGATAAATTCATTGACAGCAGGCCAGTTTGTGGGATTCATTTTTGGGGGAAGTATTGGTGGGGGGAGTAGTGAGGGAGAAGAAAGGGGCCAATCTGAGAGTTCAGAAATATTCTTTAAGATATTTAACACATGTCCAAGTGAAAATATCAAGTAAGCAGATGAATAAACAAGTCTGAGGTTCAGAAGAGATATCTGAGTTAGTTATACACATTTGAGAATCATCAGGATATAACTGGCATTTAAAGCCATGAGTCTGGAAAAAAATCACCATGCGAGTGAATTAGATAGAGAAGGAAAGAAGGCCAATGTCTCAGCCCTCTGACTTTTTTTTTTCATTTCAGCATATCAAATGTTTAGGTTACGTATGTTGCCTTTGCCCTCCCTGCCCCCCGCCAGTCAGAGCTTCAAGCGTGTCCATCCCCCAGATGGTGCGCATCACACTCATTGTGTATGTACATATCCAGCCCCTCCTCCCCCCTCCCATCTGCCCGATAAATGTTATTCCTATATGTGCACTTAGGTGTTGATCAGTGAAACCAATTTTCTGGTGAGTACATGTGGCGCTTATTTTTCCATTCTTGGGATACTTCACTTAATAGAATGGGTTCCAGCTCTATCCAG
This sequence comes from Indri indri, assembly GCA_004363605.1. Taxonomy (NCBI): domain Eukaryota; kingdom Metazoa; phylum Chordata; class Mammalia; order Primates; family Indriidae; genus Indri; species Indri indri. The sequence goes on from RJWJ010000056.1 coordinate 119,474, forward strand.
GAAAATACAAGAGGTGCTCTATCACCATTGTTTCCTATAGCTGAATAGTACTCCATGGTATACATATACCACATTTTATTAATCCACTCATGTATTGATGGTAAGTAAGCCCTCTGACTTTAAAAAGCAAGTCCTTAATTGCTCTGTCATCCCATTTGATGGGTATTTTGTGCCAGCTGTGCACTGATGTCCCTGTGACTTTAGCTCTAGACAAAACTAGCAGGGCTGAAATGTGTGGTTGGTTGTTCCAATTGTTCCCTGACTGCTTGGGAGAGGTAGGGAATAGAAATTCAAATTGATCACATACTTTGCTCATCATTCTATACTCCCTGGTGCATTGTTGCATAGGCCCTAAGGAAAGCAGGTCTTTTTTCTCATACTCACATAAGTTTCATCTGTGTTAGCAGGAATTGCTGGGTTTAGTTTTGTTGTAATGGATCATAGTGCCTACATTTGTTTAACAAATACTTATTATACATATAGTATGTTAGAGCATATTTTGGAGCTGAGGTTACCACCATGAAGAAGACAGAGTGCTTACCCTCCAACAGTTTACAGTGGAAACAAGGACAAAGGAAGCAATTTACAGATGGCATAATAATTGCTAATACAGAGCTAAGACAAAGGTTCTGGAGCACTTTCTGGAACTCTTAGGAGGCACCAAGAGAGGTAATCTAAGTTCCTAGAGGAATTACTCTTTAAACCAAGAGCTCAAGATTGAGCAAAGAATTAGCCATGTGAAGAAATGGAATAGTGGAAGTTTCAACTAGACAAAGAAATTATATGCAACATCCAGGAAGCCAGAAAGGACATGCTTGTTCATGAGACTGCAAAGTTTCCAGTTAAAGTGGACCTCAGAACAGGAGATGGAGGGGCAGAAGGTGAAGCTGTTAAAAGCAGGTGTCAAATACTGAAACCCTTAATGCCATATTAGAGGTAAAAATAAAGAGCTTATGACATGTTTAAAGCAAGGAAAATAGTCGAATTAAATTTTAGAAAGATTACTTAGTATGTATTGGGAGAAATAAATTGGAAGGATAAAACTACAATCCACTGAAGAAGTGAATGTAAAAATCCAGGAGAGAATATGTGGCTTAAACCATGATTTTGAAAAGGCAAAGAAGGAAAGAAGAGGGCATATTTGAGAACTCTTAATAAGCAAATGTGGTTGACAGCAAGTGGGAGTGGAAAATTAAGAAATCAAAAAAGACTCTCAGGAATTGGGGGGAAAGTAATGACATAAAGATACAGAATAATGGAGGAAGATGGGATGAAAGATAGGGAGAAGCTGGGTTTGGTTTTTTAATACATTGGATTTGAGGTGATTGTAAGGTATTTTAGTAGAGATGTTTAATATTAATAATAAACCGTATACACACATTCAGGAGCCAGATTCAGAATGAAAATACATGAGTCATCATCTGCACATACATGTCATCTGAAGAAAAGCAGCTGGAGTAGGTTAGCTCCATAAAGAGAATGCATAGAAATGTATTAGAATGTGGCTCAGAACAGAACCTTGGAAAACCACTGAAATTTATGGCACAAATGGACAAAAAGGAGACCCAGAAAGGAATGTAGAAGGAGTAGACCAAAATCGTATGCTGTTCTGTGGGAGCCAATGGAAAGAAGTGTCCCTGTGGAAAGGGGTCACCAGTTTCAAGTGAAGCAGAGGATTACAGTAGATCAAGACTGAAAATTATCTTAATTTAGCCACAAACAGAGCATGCATTATTGATTGTATGTAACTGGTCTACAAGGTGATAAAATCTCTTTAATTAGAATTAGAATTTAATTTTAATTTTAGTTAAAGTGTTTTAATTAAGGATATAAGCTTACAAGTAGTATTGTTAGTAAGTACTAACAAACATGACTTGATTGATCAATTAATCTTTTATTATCATAATCAATTAAGATAATTTACATGAACTTTGTACATTGGCTGTGAACTCGGAAACCTTGTGAACAAATTTAAACAGCCATTTTTAAAATGCTAGAAATTTTCTCTTAATTAAAAGTCATTGTCTAAATATAATGGAATGCCATCCTTTGACCATATCCAGGAAGCTAGAATCCAATCCATGTTTTCTTACTTGTAGCTATACTAGAAAATTGGTTCAAGCTCAGTATCTCAAATAAATAACAACACTACACCCTGGAGAATTACTTGGCAACACTGTGGAGCTGAGATTTGTTTTAGGAAATACCGATTCCCATTTATGTGTGCATTACTTCTGCAAAAGGTCCTTCATGAATGTTTACCAATTGAAAAATGAAATAAATGAACATGTGGAAGAATAAAAAAGAAGACAAGTATGTAATGGAAAGCAAACTGGGAAAGACTAATGGTGTTAATTCAGATGTGTCTAAAGAGAAATATTAGACTGTTATTCATGAGTAAATAAATACTTCTGTGGAACAAAGAAAAATTATAGTAGGGTTATCCTCTGTAAGTAAAGTTTGCCTTATGTGCCATTCCCCTGTTTTCAGCCTATTCCATCGGTAATGTCTCCATTAATAATTGTCTCTCATTGTCATAGTTCTGTTTTGAGACTTACTCTCTAAACTGTACCCAAAAATCAAATATTATTTTTGGCCCTTTCTCACCAATTTAAGAGAATCTGCACTCATTCTTGACTTAATGGTCTATCTGCTGGGATGAACTAGTCTCAAGGGTAGTGCACTGGATGTATCCCAAACCCCTCCAGGCTACACGTGTACTTAATAGGCATTTAGTAAGGCATTTATAGACAGTTTCAATTTTCCCCCACCATTGGCAGCATGGAAATTCACTATATTGTTAAAGTAGTGAGAAGCAGAAACAGGCATTCTAATTCCTTAAATTCTAATTATAAGCAAGTTCTTTATAATTTGATTTTATCACAGTGTTTTACTGGTTCAAAACAAGGTTGAGGAGAAGCAGCATCAACTAAGTTTTAAAAAACTATGCTCTTATTGTTATAATATTTCTAATCCAGGCAACTGCTGATATGGCTGTAAGGATTGAGATATAGATATATTTTCCTCAAAAAAAAATTAAAAAACTAAAACTTTTATGAACTCATTAATAATAATAGGCTTAACTTGAAGGAAAACTTGCTAAATAATTATGGAACATATATGCAGAATATTCGCATTCACTGATAAACAATCTGGTAATTCCATTTGATTTTATGCTTTGATTTAGAGCTTTTAGAAAAAAAAGGGAGGTGGATTGAGGCAAAATCAATCTTATCTCTCTGTCTGTCTTTCTCTCTCTCCCCCCTTGAATCTTTTAGTTTTATCAAAAGATATCAAAATGCTCAGGGAGAATGTTCTTTCCTCCTAAATCCCCTGCAATATTACTGATTTATGGGTTTTTTTTCCAGAACTTTTGACTTACAAAATAACATCTGAAGAGGTAGTCCTAAAATATAACTCAAAATCTAGTCTTTCCACATTCAATGTACCCTGAATTCTTTACTTATTTGCATTTTTCTTGTTACCTTACACACATTTTTAACATACAGGCATAGTAGTATTTAAAATTGATTTTTAGAAAAGGACAGGACTTGATGGATTCATTGCTGAATTATACCAAACAATTAAAGAACAACCAATACCAATTTTTCTCAAAATATTCCAGAAAAATGAAGAGAGGAGAATACCTCCAAACTCATTTTACAAGTTCAAAATTACCCTGATTCCAAAACTAGACAAGGGCACAAACAAAATAAGAAAACTACAGGCCAGTATCCATGATGTACACAGATGCAAAAATCCTCGATAAGATACTAGCAAACTGAATCCAACAGCACATTAAAGAGATCATTCACTATAATCAAGTGGGATTCATCCCAAGTTTGCAAGGATGGTTCAACATCAACAAATCAAGAAGTATGATACACCACATCAACAGAAAAAAGACAAAGAGCATTTGATCATCTCAATATATACAGAAAAAGCATTTGAAAAAATTCAACATTTCTTCATGATTAAAAACTTTTAAGAAATTAAGTTTAAGAAAGGTATGTACCTCAACACAATAAAACCCATATACGGTGGACCCACACCTGGCTTCATACTGAATGAGCTTTTCCTCTAAGATCAGGAACAAGACAAGAATGCCCACTTTCACCAGTTCTATTCAACGGAGCACTGAAATTCCTAGCCAGAACAATTAGGCAAGAGAAATAAATAAAAGGCATCCAAATTGGAAAAGAAGAAATCAAATTATTCCTGCCTGTTTGCAGATGACCTGATCTAATATATAAGAAACCCTAAAGACTTCACCAAAAAACTGTTAGAGCTAGGAAACTAATTCAGAAAAGTTGCAGGGTACAAAATCATATACAAAAATTTGTAGCATTTCTATACATTAATAGTGAACTATCTCCACCCCCAAAATTGAGAAAATAATTCCATGCAAAATACCAAAAACAAACAAAAAAAGAACACCTAAGAATACACTTAACCAAGGAAGTGAAAGACCTCTACAAATAAAACCACAAAACATTGAAGAAAGAAATATAACAGCACACAAATAAATAGAATCATAGCCCATGTTCACGGATTAAACAAATTAATATTGTCAAAATGACCACATTACCCAAAGTGATATATAGATTTAATGCAATCCCTTTCAAAATCCCAAGGCATCCTTCACAAAAATAAAAAAAAAAAGTCATAAAATTCACATGAAACCACAAGAGATCCCAACTAGCCAAAGCAGTATTGAGTAAAAAGAACAAAGCTGGAGGCATCACATCACCTGACTTCAAAATATTAACCAAAGCTATTAACCAAGACAGCATGGTACTGACATGAAAAAAAAACAAAAAACAAAAACAAAAAACAAAATCAAAAACAGACACGTAGACCAATGGAACAGAATAGAGAGCTCAGAAAGAAATTTATACACTTACAGCCAACTGATTTTTTTCAAAGTTGCCAAGAATACACACAAACTGGGGACAGCTTCTTCAATGAATGGTATTGGGAAAATTGTATATCTCCATGCAGAAAAATGAGACTAGATGCCTACCTCTCATCATGTACAAAAATCAACTCAAAATGGATTAAACATTTAAATTTAAAATCCAAAACTATAACTACTAGAAGAAAACAGAGGAAATAGTTTAGGACATTGGGCTGAGCAAGAAGTTTTTAAATAAGACCTCAAAAGTACAGACAACAAAATCAAATGGTATTAAATCAAACTAAAAAGCTTTTGCACAACAAAGGAAACTATTAACAGAGTGAAGAGACAACCTACAAAATGGAAGAGAATAATCGCAAACTATGCATTTGAAAAGTGGTCAATATCCAGATATATTTGGAACTTCAAGTTAACAGCAAAGAAACCAAAATAATCCAATTTAAAAATTGGCAAAAAACAAACAAACAAAAAACCTTACTAGACATTTAACAAAGAAAGACCCACAAATAGCCAACAGATATATTAAAAAATGTCCAATATCAATAATCATCAAGGAAATGCAAATCAAAACCATGATAAGATGCACTTCAATACAGTTAGAGTGGCTACTATAAAAAACATAAAAGAAAACAAGTATTGGCAAGAACGTGGAGAAAAGAAAACATTTACACACTGTTGGTGGAATTGTAAACTGGCACAGGCATTGTGGAAAACAGTATGGAGTGTCCTCAAATAATTAAAAATAGAACTACCATATGATCCAGCAATCACACTACTGTGTATATATCCAAAGGAAATTAAATCAGTATGTCAAAGACAGATCTGTGCTCCTATGTTTATTGCAGCACAATTTACAATAGCCAAGATACGAAATCAATCTAAGTGTCCAAAATGGATGAATAAACAAAGAAAATGGGGTGCATACATACACAATGGAATACTATTTACTTATAAAAGAGAATGAAATTCTGTCATTTGCAACAACATGGATGAAGCTGGAGGACATCATGTTAAGTGAAATAATTCAGACAGAGAAAGACAAATATAACCTGCTCTCACTCATATGTAGAATCTAAAAACCAAACACAAAAAGTTGATATCCTAGAAGCAAAGAGTAGAACAGAGACCAGGGGGAAAAGTGGAGAAGTAATAATGAGAGATGTTGGTCAACAGATACAAAGTTACAATTGGATTAAGAGGAATAAGTTCATGTGCTCTATTGCACAGCAGGATGACTAGGGTTAACGATAAGGTATTGAACATTGCAGAATAGTTAGAAGGGATGCTTTTGTGGTTTCATCACAAAGAAACGATAAATGCAGGAGGTGATGGATCCACTAACTACCCTGATTTGATCATTATTCAACATATATATGTATCAAACCTCCAATTGTACCCCATAAATATGTACAATTATGATATATCAATTAAATATAAATACATAAACAGATTTTTACTCTGAAAATATATATAACTTATAAATATCTTTGAAAATTGGATTCAAACATAATTATGGTATATTACATTCTAAATGTGACCTCACAATGCCTTTGTGAACTTTGAAGATTTCCTTATTACTTCTGATGTTATGCTTTCAATTGGCACCTCCTACTGCATGTTATAAGTAGAGGTATCCTATGGCCACAGAACAGCTAGTGTAATAGATTTTCCTACACTGGCAAGATACTTTCATTTAACCTTCAGAAGATGTACACCAACAGTAAATATTTGACTTCCTGCAGCAGTCCAATATGGATATTTTAAAGCTTGTAAGTTCTCTACCTATGGCCATATCACCCTGAAGGTGCCTGATCTCATCTATAAGTTCTGCAGCCCCAAATAAAACCAGATAACTAATAGATTACTCCATCCCCCACAAGGTTAGCCTTATGTTCCATACTGATGAGGTATAAAGTAAACAGTATGAAATATTGAGTTAAGTTCACCTGTTACTCTTAGAACTATACCATCAGAATTTGTATCAATATCTAGCACCTATTATTTTGAAGTACATATCTGTAATTTGACCTCAAATATCCTAGCAATTTTTAACATTTACAGCAAATTCACTCTTTGTGTCAGGAACCCATAATAATTAAAAATAAATTTTTTTTTAAAAATTCACTCTTTTCAATCCCCAAAGACCTAAACTTAAAAAGCCTTCAAAATAAGAAAATGGAAGAAAATCTTTCTGAAATTATTTAATCTAAACTTCACTATTTTAAAGGTATTTACAAGCCATGAATTTTAAAACAGTATTTTAAATAGCTACAAAACAAAAGAACCACCTAATCTTTATAACTGACTTCAAAAACTTGAAAAATGTATATGTATACAAAATTTTTAAAAATAAAATTAATACTTAATTGAAAGACTTTGATAAAAACATCTGAAAAGCTCAGAACACAGTCTAAAGCCCATTTACTGTCCCACAGAGCCCTGTGAAATCGATTCTTAATAAACTTCTAAATTTTATTCTCCTTACCATTTACCTCTTTGCTACTACTTGCCTGTAGGCTTTTTTTTCTCCTTGAATATAAAATGTTATTCATCCAGAACTCAGATATCCTCATTTTTTAGAGCTCAGTTGAGATGTAATTTCAAGAAGCAGTCCACCTCTTCCCTTTTCTTTCTCCTTATCTCCACACGCATATATTCAAGAATTCTTTCTTATGTGGTATTATATAGCACATGGGACTTCCTCTATCAAGCCCCACTCACGTTACATTCTAACTTCCTGTTTAAACTATTATCCTGAAGGAAAGGGATCATGACAATCATATTTAACATTGTATCTCAAGTGATTAGCCCAGTCACTAGCCTGTATTATGTGGTCAATATTATTTATCCGCAAATGGATGAATGATTGAATGAAAGAATTAGTATAAACATTAATGTAAATACACATTAAAATAAAAGAATATATTGATTTAAATAGGAATGTTAAATTAAAAAAGCTTTGATGAAAATAAAGAGGAAAGCGCAAAAACAAAATACACCATACATTTGTCTTTTAAATTTGAATTAAAACCTATTTTTGAGAAGATATTATGGCAAAGTGAATTTCTTCTTGAAATAAATTACTTTAAAAGTAAATGCATTTGGCTATTCTAAAATTATAACTTTCCCATTTGTCCTGCAGTTAATTTCTTCTTATGCAGGGTAATGTGCATTTTAGTCATTTTGCACATTATTGTTATGCCTTATTATTCTACATTTATGAAATAACCCTTCCATGTTTTACTAAGATGTTCAGGTCTTCAAGCTAAAAGAAAAAAAATAATTTACATTTTTTAAAAATGAGGTTCAAGAAAGACTTGACCCTTAAGAATGCTATAAGTTCTTTTCTATTCTTTGCTGCCTCTAAAAGGTTTTGATTTTAAAACAGTGATTTTTCTACCACTTTTACAATTTTAACAATAACTTTATTTTATCTGTTAACACAAGTTTTTCTGAAAAACTTTAGAAAATAAAACTCCATTTAAATGCAATGGATGTAGCTCTTCCCATCACATTTGGAAACGTATTCATTGCTCATCACTATAAATTTATATAAAACTTCACAAAATAATAAAATTAATCATTATCATAATATTAAGAGCTATTTATTACTAAATATTTTACATGTGAGATTTATTTTAAGACATATCAGCCAAGGAATTCATTATAGGAACTCTAAACATTTGCATAAGCAGCAAAGGAAACAATTAACAGAATGAAGAGATAGCCCATGAGTTGGAAGAAAATAATTGCAACTCATACATCTGATAACAACCAAAAGTTATAAGGAACTCAAACAACTCAAAAGCAAGAAAACAAATAACCTGAATAAAAAATGGGCAAAGAATCTGAACAGACATTTCTCAAAAGAAGACACACAAATGGCCAACAGGTATATGAAAAATGCTCAACATCACTAATCATCAGGGAAATGCAAATTAAAACCAAAATGGAGCATCGCTTCATGTCCGTTACAATAGCTTTTATCAAAAAGATGAAAGATAATAAATGTTGGCAAGGGTGTGAAGAAAAGAGAATCCTGGTACACTGTTGGTAGGATTGTAAATTAATATAGCCATTTTGAAAAACATTATGGAGATTTCCCAAAAAACTAAAAATGGAATTAATGTATGATCCAGCAATGCCACTTCTGAGCACTTATGCAAAAGAATTGAAATCGGTATGTGGAAGAGATATCTACACTCTCATGTTTATTTCAGCATTATTCACAACAGCTAAGATATGAAAGCAACCTAAGTGTCCAAAATGTCACCGTGCTGTTCACAGCTGGACTTTGAAGTGTTGCCCCAGTTCTTGGGCTCTGGACTTAGAAGAATCATAAGCCTTGACCTGTTCAAGGGAGAGAGATGACAGACACTCAGCAAGTATAGGTGAAGAATTTATTGTAAGTAAACTTTAAGGGTGCAAAGCGAAAATATGTTTCCTCAGGGGAAGTGGATCTGTCTCCGAGAGCTGAGAAGACCGGGACTACTTCTGTGTTTTTCTTTTTATATGTTAGTTGTTTATGTAAATGTTAATTATAACTGTTCATAACCATATGTCACTGTTTTGGGGACTGAATTCTTTTCTGTATTTGGACATCACTTAAAGGTTATGTTATATGAACTGTGGGGAAAGTTCCATTTCTATTCTCTGACTAGTGGTCAGTGCTCCATTCCCTAATTATCCCATTCATTAAGACTGAAGTAGCCATTCCCTCTTTTTATTTTTCTGCAACCATTTCCTCCTTATTGTTTTTCTGTAAATGTTTTCTCCTATCTGTTTTTCTGATTTCCATTACTTCTCACTTGCTTTTCTGTCCCTAACACAAAATGCAAATGAGAGTGGCTGACTCTCTTGCTATAGTATTATGGAAAAATAGCATTTGCTTTTCTCATTTGGTTGTTCTTCATTTTTTCCACAGTGCTCAGAGGTGGGCACATACCAGGACAAAACATAGATATGTCCCTGGCTTTGAAATTCTTATCATCTACTGGAAGAGAAGACATGCATATAGAAATTATTTGAAGGAAAATAAGAATTCATCTTTGGGTAAAATGATATACTACACTTTTATATATTTTAAAAGAATTCAGGGGACATTATAATTTTTAAACAAGTCTGGGTACTACACAGGTCTGGAATTTAATCCTAACTATATGCCATATGACCTCTGTAATTTGGGGATATTTGCTCAAATTCTAGGATTAGTTCCTCCTTTATAAAGTGCAAATGTAATTGTTTATATTTATGTGGAATTATTTATGGAAATTAGTTGATGGGTAAAGTGGGGTATGGATGGGATCACTCCATGGACTAGTGAAGAAGAAAAATGGGTACTCCAAGAGGAGAACATTATAAAAGGGCTGTTAAAGAACATGTTGTGCTTTGTTTCAGTTGCTAAAATAAGGAAACCAATTCCCAGGGGTGTATAAAACAAGGAGCGTAAATAAATTTAGACAGTTTAAATAATCAATATACTGAGTCTCTGGGATATAGACTAAGCAATTGATTCAAAAAGACAACCAAGAATTATTATTCTTATGCATGAAAATAACCAAAAACAGTTATAGAAAAACAAAATTATTTGTGAATGTATTGGAAAAGGGTAATATTAGATACAAGGAGACCACGTTAAAAAGCCATAGAAGCAACACAAAAAAGCAATAAATGCAGCCTAAATGAAGTCTTTTGTTAGCAGTGCTTCACAAATAACTCCAAGTTTTCAAGCCTGGGAATCTTGGGTTGAAACTGGGGGAAGATAATAATACAGGCATCTATCGTTTGGTAGGACATAAATTTGTACAGTTAATTTGAACTTATGTATTCCCATACGCTACTTGGCCCTGTATATTTCTCTCTAGCATTCCTATATCTATTCTCTTGCCCAAATTCTAGCTACCATTTAAATATTCAAATACTATGTGAAATTTTCCATGATCATTCAAATCAATCATGGTGTTGTATTCATTAGTACTATTCACCAGGATTACTAGCTTACTCCTTCCAGTTACATAGTTGACATATAGTAGTTTTACACTTTCACTTCTCCCTAAAATTGGTGGTGGCCATCTAAATTGCTTTGCCCAGTAAAACGTGTGGCACTACAGGGTGGAATTCTTTAAGAGACAGAATGCAATGTCCTATAGTCTTTCATTCTGCTGTAGATTGAAAGCTCCAAAAATAATTTGTGTCCCTATAACAAGTATGATATGAATTTGAAACCCTTACCCACCTTAAATGGACATGCTGTGTGAGCAAGAAATAAACCTATGTAGTTTTAATCTACTTATATTTTAGAACTGTTTGTTACTATAGCATAACAGTGAATATCCTGAGTATAGTCTCTCCATTCTCTTATTTGGGGAGATTAAACAGAAAAAAGAGGTGGCATCATTTTGAAACACAGAGGCAGAGATGGGAGTGATGTTGCTATGAGCCTGGAAATGCTGACAGCCACCAGAAAGTATAAAAGGCATGGAATGGCATCTTTCCTAGAGCCTCTGAAGGGAGCACAACCCTACTCACACCGTGATTTTGAACTTCTGGCCTCCAGAACTGTGAAAGAACTTGTCTGTTGTTTGAAGCCACCAAGGTTGTGGGAATTCATTACTGCAGCCCTGGGAAACTAACAAACATGGGTTCTGGAGGCACACTATAGGCACTTCCACCTAGCATAGATTTTTTAAATGGGTAATTCATTTCTATGGAACCTCTTTCCACATGCCCTTTCCTGAGTTTCTACCCCCAAGTAGTTTATCCCATAGGCTCTTCTTATTGCCTGGCTCTCTCTCCCTAGAAGGTATTCTCCTTTGGTGAATGTCAAGATTATTTAAGCCTGCTACATTTTGCAGCATTTACTTGGCAGCCTAGACATTTCTACAAATTTGCTCTTTCATCTTATCTTGCTATAAGAAATTCCCAAATTTAAAATTCTTTCGGTGTTGGAGACACCTCAAACTCCCAAAAGCTTTTTAAGCAATTATCAATATGGTACACCAGGGTAGGTCTTAGAATATCTTCAGTTCAGCAAACATCTCATTGGGGAGCACGTATTATTCTCCTTTTTTGGCAGGCACCATCAAATCTCTCCAAGCAGTGGCCTTGGGTTCCTTCTCACTCAGAGGTAAGACGAGAGGATGTCACTACACCTACATAAAGCTGACATTTCTCTTTCACCAAACCCTAGACATCTGTGTATGAAAGCTGTGTGTAGTAGGGATGGGGACAGTAGAGATGGTGGACTTGGTTTGGCCCAAGGGTGGGGAACCTGTAGCCTTAAAGCCACATGTGGCTTTCTAGGTCCTTAAGTATGGCCTTTTGATGGAATTCAAATTTTACAGAACAAATTCTTCCATTTTTTAAATATATTTTTCATCTTTTATATTTTTATTTTTTTTAAAAAATGAACATATTTAAAATACTAAAGAATAAAATAAGTTTCAATGAAATAATCCTTCCATGTTGACTGGCACAATTAGAACATTAGTAAGCAATAAGGGCTAAATTGACAGTTGCTGCACTCATGATTTAGTTCTAACTTCTCCTGCCTGACCGGTGCCACTACCACATGAGGCTAGCTGGTGAGAGTTTATGGGCATCAAGTATGTCAGTCTGTTACCAGCTTTTGGCAATGGTACATTGTGTTTCTGTTTGAGGTGGAATTTGTGAATAATTACATAGCTCAACAGTATTTTTTAATTCTGTCTGCTTAACAGCCCCTCATGTCAAAGAAGACCAAGAGAACCCTGAAGGAAGAAAACGGATTTTTTAATGAGGATTGGGAATTGCAATATTATCTTATTTCTGCAAAAGATAAGATGACTTCCTTGCTTTATGATACTGCAATGTCAACATTAATGAAATTCAGTGCTCATCAGCATTATAACACTCATAAGGATCACAAATATTTTAAATTAGAGTGAGAGGCACAAAAGATTGTATTGCAGAAATTAAAAGATGAAAAGCAAAAGCAAAGACAATTTTTTCAAGTAACAATAAGACCTGGAAATAATGCCACTGAAGCAACTTATAAAGTAGCTTATGTATTTGGAAAAAAAAGGGAAGAAATTCAGTGATTCAGAAATTGTCGAAGAATGGATTGCCAAAGTTGTAGGAAGCTTAGACCATGGTAATGTCTCAAAGTACAAACAATTGCCTCTTTGAAGGAGAACTATAACTGATTGGTAGCATGAATTAGCCTTCAACTTAACAGAACAACTTCATGCAATACTTCAAAAGGAAAATATATATTAATCAATTACTCTGGATGAATCAACTGATACTACTGACTCAGCACAGGTTTTATACTTCATTCGGGTCATAACAGAAGATTTTCTTTGCTACCAAGAGTTACTCACTTTGGGTAATCTTATGAGTAGAATATGAGGAATAGATATCTTCCATAACTTTCAAGGTAAATGTCAAGAAATTGGACTGAATTTTGTAAATTTAGTGAATGTATGTGCAGATGGTAAACCTTCCATGACAGGAAAACATGAAGGGTTTGTTGCACAGATAAAAGAAGTATTAAGAGATCCAGATGCTCTCATTTATTTTCATTCTATCTTGGGTCAGCAAAATCTCTGTGCTAAAGCTACTGTTTTAGGGGACACTTTGCAACAAGTTATAAGTATTGTTAACTATATTAGTGCAAATGCAACACTGCATCATCAGTTTCATAACGTGCTAAAGTTTAACAATGAGCTATTCAGTGTGGATTTGCCATATCATTTTAAACTGCATCAGCTATGGCAGGGACAGTTAGCCAAAATTTTATCTTTGCGAGAACAGATGATTAAATTTTATGAAGAACAGAATCAATAATGTGAATTATTGAAAGAAGATTTCTATAAGGATGCATCATTTCTGTGTGATATTACGTCAAATCAAAATGACTTGAATATTTCTTTGTAAGGTAAAACTAAGTGTATATATATGATATGTGGCCAAAAATCCAAGCATTTCATAAAAAGCTATATTTTTTTTTCAAAATACTTCTCCTTCAGAAGGGAATTTCAGATGAGCATTTTCCCCAGTTAGCAAAAGTCATTGATAAGCAGGATGATATATGTGAATAATTTGAAGAATACACAGCTTTTATAGACATGTTAATTGGAGGAGTCAATGAAAGGTTCACTGACTTTGAGAATCATGACATCACACTCAAATCAGCATTTCAGCCTCACCTGGTTGGTATCGCCAAGGAACCTAAAGAACTACAGATGGAATTGATTGAGCTCTCAATAGATGACATTTTAAAGTCATTGTTTGATGCTAAGAAAGATCCAATTGAAATATGGAAAAATGTAGTAGAATACCCACGCCTTTGGCGACATGCACGAAAAATGCTTTCTTGCTTGTCAACCACTTATTGCTGTGAATCTACATTCTCCTGCCTAACCCAAATCAAGACACCCTTAAGGTCACAAACGACTGATACCCATCTAAAGGATCAACTGAAACTGCTGATCTACATGATGCAACCTAATATTCAAAAGTTTTCCAACAAAAAGCAGATACAACAAAGTCATTAAACAGTTAGTTAACTTTAAAATTAACAAATACTTTTAATTTTTTGAATTCTTAAGTACATAGTAGTTAGATTTTTAAAAAATAATGTACATTGTTAATTATATCTAATTGAAGTCTCTTGAATGTGGCCCTATTTGATGACAGGTAAATTAACACAACCTTCCAACATGAAAATGTTCCCCAGCCCTGGTTTGGTATATTCTTTATTAAATCATGCCAAAACCTATCTCTACCAGATCTTTTTAAAAAATATTTCTCTCTTAGTTTTCTTGACTTTGGAGCCTCTGCTGAATTTCCAAGACAACAGGAAACATCCCTTTAGTGTGTTGATATACATGATGATAGAAAAGTAGAAATGCTCATGTGTGTGTGTCCTTTGAGGCACTCTCCATGGAATGCTAGTCCCATCATTCCGTATGCAACTTAATCCCTGTTTCCCTTCTGACAGGCAATGCACAATTTACATGGTCCTTTGTGGAGACCCCCTTATCCATTGAATTCCCATAATATATAGCATAGTTCCACAGAAACAGTAAATGTTTAACAAATAAACATTTTTCCCTAACTTACTGAGATACCCCACTGGTTGAGAATTTGGAACTACAGCTTTGATAGGTAATTAGTGAAAAGACTTTCTAGTCTGAAGTCCCATGTCTTATCTCTTCGTTCAGTGTGTATTGAATTTCTGCTAGTGCCCTTCACATAATCAACGAGTACTTATAAATAGGTTAATAGAAGTGTTTTTAAATTTTTATGTTATGCAAGGGATTTGCTTCATTTTGAATTATTAACCTTAGGACCTAGGGCCCATAGTTTTGTTTTTATTATTTTTTTTATTTTTTATGATTTCTTTCATTTTATTGAATTCATACATTCATCAACCTCTATTGAAGAGCTAATACATGCACATATATTACTGGGTGTGGGGAGAGACCCCAGAAAATAAGATATAAGGCAGTGGAAGGTATTACTGGGAATGAAGAATATGGAATAAGGATGAAAGAAGGCTATGTTAAAATAGTGTGTCTGGAATGATATAAAGAAGGTATTATGAGAGTACAGAGTAAAGGAAAATTAATTTTCACAAGGGGAATTGAGAATAAGTTTAACTAAAAGGAAATGTTCAATTTTTTACTAGGCACCTTGCAAAGACCTCTAAAAAAGAATACAGATTTTGCTGTAATTCTAGATGTTATAGCTCAGTTACAAGCCAAATTTTACATGGTTTCGTCAAGAAAAGACAAGCACGTGTCTTTTCCCTTTACAAAATTCTGCAAGCCGATCATCTCCATATGCCTGAAATTACCCATAATAATTTTACATTTCATTTGATTAATTCTTCTGCTTCTCTACATACGAACACATAATGATACGGACCTCCCTTACCTTGCACATTGTTCTAATTATTGTTTCTTTTTGTTTAGTAATGTAACGAAACTGGAGCATCCAATCAAGGGATTATCACCCATACTTTGAAGAGAACATTATTAATTATGTAGTAGCAAGACTGCTGCTTCAGGGCCATGCAGAAGGTTGCCTAATTACCTAGTGATTTCAGGACAATTTACACTGTCAATCTGAGTAAAAAATAAATAAATAATAAGGCTAAGTTTCTACTCCTTCCTTTTCTGCTTTATCCTCATTGATATACTTGGCTTACAGACACAAATTTATTTCATAATTCTATAAATTTAGTACCCTAGGCCTGGATTATTTTATACATTTGTAAAATTTCTATCCCAACCCCAAGTCCTCCCCACACACAATCCAAAAAGAATAAACTATACTTACAGGCCTCATTCCTGAAAGACTACTCTGGAGCATTGGTGAATGGTTCGTTTTAGAATTTTCGAAAACACTCTGAACTCACAATTGCTTATTTAAAGTCGACTATTTGTTAAAGCTAATGTTAAGAAGGAAAACAGGGACATAAATAAGTTCTGGAAAAATAAATGTCAGGATGTAAAGCTTACTGGAAATTCTGTTGATCTAGGATATCGACGGCCAGTTTCAAAGATTGGTGCCATGTTTCTAATTCTAATCCTCATAGATTACTCTGCTGTCAATGATCAAAGCTAGAATTCCCACACCTGATGCAATTGTTCCCATTCTTTATGGAATTGAGAGTCTTCCAAGAGCAGCTGAGATAACTACCAGTAAAATAGATGTGTAGCTCAGAGTATAAGATTAAATTAGATAACGATGTTTAAACATCAAAGTTTATTAATCTGTATTCAATTAAATCAACCATCTACAAATGTTTTCATCTAGGGAGACCAGGACTTCATACTAGACCAATAAAATCAGGATCTCTAGAGACAGCACTCAGGTATCAGAATTTTAAAATTTTTTTCAAAGCTTCCCCAGATAATTACAATGTGTAGCCAGTTTGAGAACCATTTGCCCAGAGGATAGTGGAAGGGATGCTTTACAAAAAGCATGCATGAATTAAGACCTAATTTTCTGTTTCAGTAGGGCAAGCCTCTGCATCCTTCTACTTTAAATTTAGCTTTTCGTTTATTCATTAACTTGCCATAGATATATTGAGCACCTACAGCATGAACCTCACTCCCTTAGTAACAATGAAGTTCTTCTCTCTTCTTCTCATTTCTCCCTTCTTTCCTCTCTGGTTCAATACATAAAATTCAGGTTCCAAGGTCTTTGGTCACAGATGGATCACAAGAAAAAAGCAGTCCTTTCAATGATGATGAGAAAGACAAAGACAGAGAGAAGTGGGAGGAAAAGAGGGAGAGAGTGACAAAGAGAGGGGATAAACAATTAGCTTTGATAATACAGCTGAAAGTGTAAAAATATAAGAACAATGCAAAACTTTGTCAGTCTTCCGTCTTTTGTCACTGAAGATTCTTTAATTGATAGAATAAAAATCATCCAGTTAAGAAACCATTTCAGATTCCATAGTAGCAATACAAGCAAAGATAAAATAACTTTTCTGGATGCTTGATAATCATTAGAAAAGTTAATGCATTGTATATCATAAAAGCTGGTTTTTCTTTTCTATGATTTCTTCCTATGTTTAAATATTACATCAGAGCTTAGGCTGTATGGTCCAATAACAATAACTTAACAGAGGAGAAATGATGTATCTATAATACTGTACTATAAAGCTAACTAAGAAGAATGGAGATGATGAGTATCTTTTTTATTAACATCAGTTTTCTCCACAAACCAGGAATATTTAAGTTTCTTAAAATATGGGTAAATTTCACCATTATTATCTTTGGATGGAAATTTATATTTACACCTTTTATACAAAGGTCAATATCACTACTCCTACTCAAATTCTCAAACGTAACTCCTATAAAAACTTATAATGTATCATCAACCACCGTTGTACAGAAAATAGAAGTTCACTATCCCATTCTCCTTTCTTAAGAACAGAAAATAAATTTTATCTAAGGAGGCAACTTGCCCAACTAAAAGACTAAATTCTCAACTCCTGTTTTCAAGGCATGGCCAACGAGATTTATGGAGAAGTTTCTGGGTAGTACCAAAACTTATCTTGGCTCTTCAAGATAAGAACACGTTTTTGTTTGTTCTGATCTTTTGTCTCACTCCGATTCCCCATTAGCTGGGGTTCCCATCAGTCATTTTGGTCTATAAGGCAATGTTAAGGATAAAGTAACCCCAGGATGAAGACTGGGAAGATAACGATATATTGTTTAAGCCAGTGTTATTATCAGTGTATCATTTAACAATTAATATATGACACAAATATTTAAAAAAAAATAATTTAAGTATACTGAAGGCAAGGCTCATTTCTAAAGTTTAGAAAATACTGCATCCCTGCCCTAAAGAAATTTAGAAACTAAATTATAGGCAATATGAGAGGAGAACAGAAAGCATGGATGATGGGTCAAATACACAAACACTCAATGTGAGAATGCTTTTTACTGAGACACGAAGGGTAATATATACTTTTGTACCTTTCCATTAGCATATTTCTTAAATTTTTATTGTGAAAAATTTCAAATATACAGAGTTATAGAGAAAATACATGCAACCATCATCTAGACATAACAATAATGCATTTACAATAATATAAAGTAAATTCCTTATTTTTTCTTCTGCAGTGCTTAAGGTCAATTACAAATCGCGGCTTTTTCTTCATAGTACTTCTGTCTATCTCTGCAAGAGTAAAAATATTTCCTTACATAACCACAATAGCATTTCTACATCTAGTGATTTAAATAATGATTTCATATCATTTTTTATTACTCTCTCCATATATAAACTTCTTCGATTGCTACCAAGATTTCTTATTTTTAACGAGAAACACTTTAAATGTTGATGGAGTATGGATGAGTTGTATGAGAATAAGAAGTTGGGGCATGAGAGAATACATGAAGAAGAAATGAAACAAAGGATGGAAGGGAACAGAGTGAAGAGACTATTTGGGGAATGGGAAGGGAAGAGATATAAAGGACTATGTTTTTTGTATTCATCAATGAGATGATGGCCTCTCTGATATGGAAGAAAACTAAATTCTGTAGAGGTTTATTTCATCTCATCAAAGATTGCTGTAATATCCCATACACCTGTAAATCATTATTTAACTGAAGTAGTTGGTGCACTTTGTGTCCTAATTTTCTTCCAGGTGTTTGGTCATTAGTTTTCCAGCATTTTTGGAATCCATTAGGCAATTTATATTTTGTATAGAATATTTCATTTACTCTTTTTTTTTTTTTACGAAGTTTAGTAATATATTACCTTACTATCCTTTTCATATATAATTTGATGTCACAACTCGTTTTTTCTTGATAGGCTTACCTGTTTTTTTTTAATTTCAAAGAACCAATAATTTTTAAAATGGGTTTGTTGTTTTTTTCCCATTTATTATAATGTGTTTTTACCTTTACTATAGGCTTTCTTCAGATTCCTTTTGGTTTGTTTGGTGGATCATTTTTCTAGCTCTTTTAGATGAGTAGTTAATTCAATTAACTGAATTATTTCCTGTTCAGTAAAGTATATATTTAAGCTATGAATATCCCTCTGATTGCTGTTTTTGCTAACTTCCAAAAGTTTAGCTATGAAGTGTTTAATCTTTATTATTTATGAAGTATATGGCAATTTGGAATTGGTTTTATTCTTTGACATGAAAGAATCATTAGGGATAGTTTGTGTTTTTTAATGTTCATATTTCTGAGGCACTTGTTTTCCATGTTTCTAGTAATTTTTAGTTTCAGTTACTGAAGTTTCTATTCTATTAAAGTTTTTTTTTAAGTTCCATTCACCCTTTTGAAAAAAATGCGCTCTTCATTTCAGGATGTGAAGTTAATACATGTCTATTGGATGTAGTCATTAAATTCATTATGTTACCTGTATCTTCTATAACCTTTTTTGTCTCCTTAACTCTTATGTTTCTGTCTCTCTTTAAAAAAGTTTTTATTAATTATGGATGCAACATTATATTATAAATGATTTCATCAAAGTTAGAGCCTTATATTGTAGTCTCACTTGAGGAATTTAAGCACAAATTACACTTTGTTTATTGCCCCTCTATCTTCTTGTGCATATGGTGGTGTTTTTTTGCTTGTTTGTTTTTTTATGCTAGTGCCAGCTAGCCCCAATTCTTTCAGCTTTTCCTTATATGAAGGTTTCCAATCCAATTTTCCTGAATGTTTTCTTCTATATATAGTCTTATTTGACAATAACCTTCTAAAACGTGATATTGAAATGAATTATAATCCCATATGTTATCTGATCAACATGGATTATCATAGAAATGTTACCTCTCTCAATTTAGCCACCAGGCTTATACTAATTTCTGCCTAAGCAGTCAAATCCCCAAGGTAGTTAACATTGAACATGAATTTAGCACGAATTCATTAACATCCATTACATTATATTGTTGATTCCCTCGATATTCATGTGCATATTTTTTTCATATAACAGGTACTCTAAAAATATTTGTTGAATGGAAGAATAATATAAATGAATATACAATGTATATATTATAAAGTTTATGTAATTAAGGTCCTCTATAAAGGTCAATATTTATTAATTTTGTGTTTGTAGATAAAAGTTTCATTACTAATTTACTTCGGTTAAGTCGATAAATGTCATCCTTGAGAGTCACAGTTTCGTAATTGCAGTTACTTACAGCAATTATGCAACACTTGCTTTGATAAAGGACAAGCAATTTTGAACTGTGTGTGTGGCAAATGATACCTGATGTAATATAAGCAATTTATAACTGGGAACTCTTTAACAGTCCAAGAGCTATAATAAATACTTCAAGTGATGTTTTACAAGTATGGAAATAATTGTCTAATTAGTAATGCACCACTACAGAATGACAAGAGCTTTATTAAAAAGAAGTATATGCTCCACAAGTTGGAGAATAAATTCTGGAGTTTACAGGAAAGGAAAAGTCACGTTATTAATACATAACTCCTACTGAATAATCCATCAAAATTGCTTTGGAAAATATTCTTTAAAGTTCCAAATATGTGGTACTAAAAACATTGTTTCTAAACATTGATCAAAATACATAGATTTTGTTTGTAATCTTCCAGTAAAGATCATAATCTCCTTTTACTACTTTTTCGAAGCATATATTGTTAAGTAAGAAGTGATTATTGCAATATATTTTTGTTAAACTATGAACATATTTTATCAATCTTAGGTGTTAGCAATGACAGGAGGAACCCAAGGATGGAAAGTGCTGCAACAATTTATTTCATATCTGCTACTATGATTTATCATCATAAGTATTTATCATTTTCTGAAATTTTAATACTTGCTACTTTGTCTCTCTCCTCTCACAGCGAAGCAGATCAGGAATTACATTTTCATCATTATTCTGTGTCTGCTATGTGGGAGAACTCTTGACACTTAGAAAGTACTCAAAAATGTTGGGGTATGCATCCATGAACACATAATGCCATCAGCTGACTACTTTTATTCCTGGTAACATAGCTCAATACAGGTTCAGAGAGACCTAAGATCATTTTGGCTAGGATGGTTGGCAAAGCTTTCTCTAAAAATGTAATTTTTCAGTTGATAAGCATGATGAGAAGGAGCTAGCTACATGAAGATAATGGATCAGCAGAATTTCAAGCAGAGATAAAATTGGATATAAAATCCCTTAGTCTGTAATTAGCTCAGTGCGTATTATTTTCCTGGGACAGTGACAAACAGAAATACAAAACTGATTGCACTGTATGGTTCCCAACCTAAAGAAACTTAAAACTTCTTCAGGAAATGTAGAACAGAGTTATTGTTTTGTTTTGTTTTTAATTCATGGATATGTGTTATATATTGGGAATTTTCCTTTTTGTAAGTATCTTTATAATCTTAATAATAAATTACTGTTGTCTCCTAGTTTCCAAAAATTTCTTATTAATAGGTAGCAAACTAAGTCAAATGATTTTTCCTGAATATTTTGAGATAAATATATGATTTATTATTTTTATAATTATTATTCTGTTAACACATTGAACTGTATAGATTTTTGAATAGTAAGCCATTCTCAAATTCCTGATGGCCTGCTTGGCTCCTGGCATAATGATATCTTTATATCACTGCATTTTGTTGGTTTATAATTGTTTAGGATTTTTGCTTGTGAATTCAGGAATTAGATTGGCTTGTATTTTTCTTTATTGTCATTACTTTGCCAATTTTCAGTATCAAGGAGATTCTGATTTCATAAAAAGAATTGAGAAATATTTCTTTTCTTCTTATTTACTGTTATAGTTTATATAACTATAAGAGAGATGTAATTTCATTCAAAAATATGTGGCAGAATTAGAGAAGCAATGTGATACTACAGTTATAAAAGATGATTAGTTATGATTGCCTTTGGGAATTTCTTCTTAAATTCTTTCCCTAGGAGAATGTCTATAAGAAATGGGACCTGATCAAATTAAAAAGTTTCTGCAAAGTCAAGGAAACTATCACAAGACCAAACAACAACCTACAGAATGGGAGAAAATATTCGCATGCTACACGTTCAAGAAAGGGCTAACTAGAATCTCTATAGAACTCAGGAAAATCAGCAAGAAAAAAAATCAAACAACCCTACCAAAAAGGGAGCAAAGGACATGAACAGAAACTTTTCAAAAGAAGACAGACTAATGGCCAAACAAATATGTGAAAAAATGCTCAACATCTCCAATCATCAGGGAAATGTAACTCAAAACCACAATGAGATGTCACTTATCTCCAGTGAGAATGGCCTTTATCAAAAAGTCCCAAAACAATAAATGTTGGCATGGATGTGGAGAGATAACACTCATACACTGCTGGTGGGACTGCAAATTAGTGCAACCTCTGTGGAAAGTAATATGGAGATACCTCGAAGAGCTACAAATAGAGCTACCATTTGATCCAGCAATCCCATTACTGGACATCTACCCAAAGGAATAAAAGACATTCTCTAAAAAAGACATTTGCACTAAAATGTTTATTACAGCACAATTCACAATTGAAAAGATGTGGAAACAACCCAAGTGGCCATCAATACATGAGGATTAATAAAATGTGGTATATGCATACCATGGAGTACTATAGAGCTATAAGAAGCAATGGTGATATAGCACCTCTTGTATTATCCTGGATAGAGCTGTAGCCTGTTTTACTAAGTGAAGTATCACAAGGATGGAAAAACAAACACCACATGTACTCACCATCAAATTGATATTAACCGATCAACACTTAAGTGCACATGTAGTAGGAACATTCACTGGGTGTCAGGCAGGGAGGAGAGTGGAGGAAGGGATGGGTATATCACATCTGATGGGTACTATGCACACCATTTGGGGGATGGACATGCTTGAAGCTCTTACTCAGGTGAGGCAAAGGCAATATATGTAATCTAAACATTTGTACCCCCATAATATGCTGAAATAAAAATAAATAAATAAATAAATAAATAAATAAATAAAAGATGATTAGTGTTAAATATATAACAAAAATTCTAATGCTTTATTTTTTCTTGTATGGGTTTAATAAGTTTAGTTTTCTAGACCTTGTACATTTAATTTAAATTTTTAAAATTATTTATCCAGTTTGTTCATAACCCTTATGATTTTTTCTCTAAAATTATACATATCATTAATAATATGTTTTCCCAATTTGATATTTATTACTTATTGGTTACTCTTCCTTGATTAGCCTTCTAGGTGTTTCAGGCATTTGTTAATTGTATTGGTCTTTGCAAAGAACTAACCTCTAGATTAGTTGATCACTTCTACTGCTACCTTTATTTTCTACCTTAACTCTCTACCTGTTTCCATAATGCTTGCTATCTTTGGGTATAATTTGCTGTTATTTTTCGAACATCCTTCAGTATGGTCTTGGATCATTGAAGTTCAGTCTTTCTTCTTTTTAACATATGCATTTATGGCCCTGCATTTTCTTTTAGTGAGCTATAGCTGTGTGCTTCAACTTCTGATGTATTGTATTTATTCATAACAATTTTGATGTTTGCTTTAAATCTAAAAGTTATAAAATATGTGTCTTATAAATTCAAGTTATTTGTGGGATTTCTACCTTTCCTTTTGTTGCTGATTTCCATCTTAATTCTAGTAGGTCTGAAACGTATTCTCTATGATTTCATTCACTTGAAATTGTTGATACTTGCTTTATGCATCAGCATATGTTCAATTTCAGTAAATTATCTTTGAGTAATTTAAAAAGATCTTTATTCTTCAGTCGGTGAGTGCAATGTTGTTTATATGATAATTAGATCATGTTTGTTGACTTAATTTTTGTTAAACTCTTCTATATATTACTAGTTTTCAGTCTACTTGTTGTGCTACTGAAAGAATTATTTGAAAAACCCCAAACATGATTGTGAATTTATCTATTTATCCTTGTTATTTTTTTCAATTTTGTTATATATATTCAAAGTTATCTTAATGGGTTTTACGATTTAGAATTGCTGTAATTCCTGTTATACCAAAATTTTTATTATTTTAAAATGTTACTTATTAGCTAGCCAAATGTTTTATCTTATCTGATATTTAAACAATTTTATTAACTTTCTTTTATTTTGCATTTGCATAGCATATATTTTTCCATTATTCTAATTTTTATTTTACAAAGTGTGTCTCTTTTAAGCAGCATATAGTTGTTGTTTTTAATCTAGAGTCGTGGTCTTTTCCATTTAATTATGGTATTCAGTGTAATAACTAATACATTGGAGTATTAAGATGCCATTTTACTATTAGCATTTAATTTGGTTCACTTAATCTATGCCCCTGTTTTTCATTACTTGACATTTTTGAATTAATTATTCTTTTCATCCCATATTTTTACCTCAATTGACTTTTTCCTATACAATCTTGCAATACTCTTAATAGTGATTCTTTGAGAGATTAAAACACAGATTCTTGACTTATTCAAGTTTAATAATACCATGTGTTGGACCATGCAGGCATAATAATAACAATAAAACGTTGATTTCATATTTTCCTCAGACTGCAACTAAGATTTCCTTTTGGTCTTTGTTTTATAGCAAATTTACTGACTTACCTACGTTTTTTGAACTATCCAGTGTTCTTTTGTAATTTCTTGCAGACTTTGGTGACTATTAAATTTGGTAGATTTTTAAATTTTTCTAAATGAGGTACAACTTATTTAAGTAAAGTGCGCCCGTTTAAGTTGTGCAGTTGCAATAGCTATCACTTTCAGTACAATACTGGTTAAGAATTGTGGAGATAAGCATCCTTGCCTTTTGCCTTTTCCTCAATCTTAGAAAGCACTCGGATTTTTTAAATCTTAGTTTATGATGTTACCTAAAGGGTTTTCTACATATGCCATTTATTAGGTTAATGGAATTCTATTCTTCTTCATTTGCTAATTTTTTAAATCATGAATTGTGTTGAATTTTTTAATGAACAAAAGTATCTTTGAAATGCTTTTTCTGCCTCTGTTGAAATGATCGCAGCTTCTTTTACTTTTACCTTTTAATATGGCTCTTTTAATGTTGAACGACTTGGAATTTTTTCCTAGATATTGTGAATATCATTGATGCACCACCAGCTCCTTCGTCACTGGAAACTTGAAGCACAGACGGAGGTGGCGGGCACAGTCATGGCACCATTGCAGCAGTCTAGATGTGTCTTTAGAGCGTAGCTCTATCACCATCTGGCTGCCACTCACTCTTCATGACCTTGAGCAGAGTATTCATTGTTCTGTTACATAGCTTGAAAGGATGTTTTTATTCGGGCTGACGATTAACTCAGTGAAGCTCAAACTGCAAATTCTGCCATGTCTGAAATGTGCAGCAGTTAGGATCTCAGTTTAGAATGCTTTTTGTCTACCCTGAATATGAGCAGTTCATAACCCAGGTAGATACAATGGCAGATATTGTACACTAACTTGGCATGTTCTGATTCTCTCCTTTCTCCCTTTGCCCAGCCCTGTAGCGCCATGCGTGAGGCTTCTTCCTTTGATTCCTTTAGTCTAAAAGATGGTAGGTTTTTCTTTCAGAGTTTAGTCATGAAAAAATATGAAACTCACACCATCATGGCCACTTTTAACAAAATCTGCCTAATTTAGTTCATTGGCATAGATGTTTTAATATTTTACAGTAAATAGTTACATATTTGGATGATTTATTTGTTGGAAGTCTGATCTTTCATACCAAAAGTGGAATTAAGTTTGCATCGGTTTTGGAGGACTTCATAGGACTTGTTGAAATTTTGACTTGATGTCTTTAATTAATCTTGGAAAATGCTACACTGTTATCTCTGCAAACATTTATTTTCTTCATTTTCTTAATTTTCCCTTTCTGTGACCTGAAATATATTTTATTTATATTTGGCCTTTTAACTGTACATATACAGTGACCATATGTCTTGGATTCACCAATTAGTCTGAGTTGTATCTATGGAGATTGATTAATGTCTGTTGACTAATTTGGTGATCAAGTTTTACTCTCAAAATAAAACAATAATTTATAAATAACTTACAGTCATATGCCACATAATGACATATTGGTCAACAACAGATCACATACATTATACTGGTTCCATAAAATTACAATACTATATATTATAGTATCATAATATTTAGTACAATAACATTCTTTACAGCTTTATAGCCTATGAGCTAAAAGCTATATAGCCTAGGTGTGTAGTATTTTATACCATCTAGTTTTGTGTAAGTACACTCTATGATGTTCACACAATGATGAAATCTCATAATGACACATTTCTCAGAATATATTCCTGTCATTAAATGACATATGACTATATATTGTCATCTAACCCACATGTTTATTTTAACATTTTGTGTTTTCTATCTTTTGAGGTCTTCAAACATCAGTCTGGATGCTTTCTTTAGACTTATTTCCCTGTTCACCAACGTTCTCTCTTTAAACTATTGTTAAACACATAGGTCGAGTAATTAAAATAAGTCATAGGTATTTTTATCTATATTCATCAAGAATTTCTTTTTATTTCTTAAAATATTTTCCAGTTCTATCTTAATGTCAGTAATCATTTCTACTACTTTTTCTGGATATTTCCAACTGGGATGCACTATAGGTCTTTTTCTTTGTCTATTGTTTCTCTTGATTTTCAGTGATGTAGCATTGCCTTCTGGAATGCCTGGATGCCTTGTTATTTTTAATTGAACATTAGTCATTGTACCTAAATTAGAAGGATAATTTAAGACACTAAAATATGTTTTCTTTGGTAAAAGAGGACTTATTTCAACATATGCAAATCAATAAATATGATTCACCATATAAATAGAATGAAAAACAAAAACCGTATGAGCATTTCAATAGATACAGAAAAAGCATTTGATAAAATTCAGCTTCCCTTTATGATAAAAACCCTCAACAAACTAGGCATAGAAGAAACATACCCCCAAATAATAAAAGTCATATATGACAAACCCACAGCCAATGTCATATTGGGGAAATATTGACAACATTCCCCCTAAGAACCGGAACAAGACAAAGATGCTCATTTTCACCTCTTGTATTAAATATAGTACTGGAAGTTCTAGCCAGACCAATCGAGAAAGAGAAAGAAATAAAGGACGTCTAGATTGGAAGAAAGGAAGTCAAATCATCTGTTTGTTGATGATACGATCTTATATCTAGAAAACCCTAAAGACTCCTTCAAAAGATTCCTAGATTTGATCAATGAATTCACTAAAGTCTCAGGTTATAAAATCAATGTACAAAAATCAGTATCACTCCTATACACCAATAATGACCAAGCTGAGCACCAAATCAACAACCCAATCTTGGCCGGGCACAGTGGCTCACGCCTGTAATCCTAGCACTCTGGGAGGCCGAGGCAGGAGGATCGTTTGAGCTCAGGAGTTCGAGACCAGCCTGAGCAAGAGCGAGACCCTGTCTGTACTAAAAAAATTAGAAAGAAATTAGCTGGATAACTAAAAATATATAGAAAAATAATAACCAGGCATGATGGTGCATGCCCGTAGTCGCAGCTACTTGGGAGGCTGAGGCAGAAGGATTGCTTGAGCCCAGGAATTTGAGGTTGCTGTGAGCTACGCTGACGCCACGGCATTCTAGCCCGGGCAACACAGTGAGACTCTGTCTCAAAAAAAAACCACTTCATCTCACTTAAAACAACTACAAAAAAAACCTAGGAATATATTGAACCAAGAAGATAAAAGATTTCTGCAAGGAGAACTACAAAACACTGATGAAAGAAATCATAGATTACACAAACAAATGGAAAAATATCACATGCACGTGGATTGGAAAAATCAGTATTACTAAAAATGACCATACTGCCCAAAGCAATCTATAGATTCAGTGCAGTACCTATCAAAATACCAATATCATTTTTCACAGAATTAGAAAAAACAATCGAAAAATTTATATGGAACCGAAATAGAGCCTGCATAGCCAAAGCAAACCTAAGCGAAAAGAACAAATTTGAAGATATCACATTACCTGATTTCAAATTATACTATAAGGATATAGTAACCAAAATAGCATGGTATTAGTATAAAAATGGACACATGGATTAGTGGAACAAAATAGAGAACCCCAAAATAAAACGATATACCTACAACCCAATGATCTTTGGCAAAGCAGAAAAAACACACACTGGAGAAAGGACACCTTATTCAACAAATGGTACTGAGAAAATCAGAAAGTCATATGCAGAAGAGTGACGCTGAATCTCTATCTCTCACCACATATAAAAATTAACTCAAGATGGATTAAAGGCCTACATGTAAGAGCAGAAACTGTAAAAATTCTAGAAGAAAACCCAGGAAAACCTTTTTTGGACATTGGCCAAGGCAAAGAATTTATAAGACCACAAAAGCAAATGCAACAAAAACAAAAATAAACAAATATGACTTAATTAAACTTCTGCTTTTGCAGATAAAAAGAAATAATCAACAAACAATCTGCAGAAGGGGAGAAAATATCTGCAAACTATACTTTCAACAGAGGACTTATATCCAAAATCTATAAGGAATTCAAACAATTCCACAAGAAAAAAACAACACCATTGAAATGTGGGCAAATGACCTGAGAAGATATTTACAAAAAAAGATATACAAATAGCCAACAAGTATGTGAAAAAAAATGCTCAAAATCACTAGAGTAATGCAAATTAAAGCCACAATTAGATACAATCTTATTCTAGTCAGAATGGTCATTATTAAAAAATCAAAAATCAATAGATGTTGGCAAGGAAGTGGAGAAAAAGGAATGCTTATACATTGCTGGTGGGAATGTAAATTAGTACAACCTCTATGGAAAAAAGTATTGAGATTTCTCAAAGAAATAAAAACAGATCTATCATTCAATCCTGAAATCCCACTATTGGGTATCTACCAAAAGGAAAAAAAATCATTATATCGAAAAGATACCTGCACTTGCAACAGTATTCACAATAGCAAAAATGTGGAATCAACCTACATGTCCATCAATGGATGATTAAATAAAGAAAATGTTATATATATATACACACACACACACACACACACATATACATACACACACGTATGTATATTTATATTATATATATTATAAAATATATTTATATTAATATATATATTTGATACACACGCACATCATAGAATACTATTTGGCCATAAAAAAAAGAATGAAATCATGTCTTTTGTAGCAACTTGAGTGGATCTGGAGGTCATTATTCTAAGTGAAGTCATTCAGGAATGGAATATCAAATACTTCATGTTCTCACTTACAAGTGAGAGCTAAACAATGAGTCTGATTTGGCATACAGAGTTGAATAACAGATATTAGAGACTCCAAAATGTAGGAGGGTGGGAAGAAAGGGAGGGATGTATAATTACCTATTAGGTACAATGAACACTATTCAAGTGATGGGTTCACTAAAAGTCTAGACTTCACCATACACAATATACCCTTCTAACAAAACTGCACTTGTACCCCCATAAATCAATAAACACAAAAAATATTTAAAAAGAGAATTTATATCTAGTGCTAAGGACACCATCAATCTCAGAATACCTCAATCCAATCAATTTGAGATTTGTTTCAAACTTGAGTTTATTGCTGTAAGAGTCCGTATATTTCCAGTTTACCTTTACTACAAAAATTTTAGCCTTTTGAAAATCTCCATTCAAAGACTAGGCAGTTCACCAAAGCCACCCTTCTTGGAAATTTCTCAGATCCAAATTTTGAGTCCATGAAGTCTTTTGAATTTTCCAAGTAAATTGAAAGAAATTTTCTGACTATCTCAGGACCAAAAAATCAACTCGAAACTATTTAAGATGATGTACCTTGATTCTCTCAAGAAATGTTCTGAATTTTCTACAACATGTACACATTTCATGTTCTTCAATACCTCCAAGTAAAGTATTTTAAATATACAGATGTTAGGTAGCAAGTTGAAGATTAAAGACATTGTATTCTGACAGCTGGCTTCATGTCATTTTTAAGGTAAAATTACCTAATCTGTGTAGTTAATCAAAGAGACTATAATGGTTCATTATGTCCAATGGCAGGAAAATGAGACATCTAAAATTGTCCCTGTTATGTCTTTTATATATGCTAGTTAATATGTTATTGCTCCTTAAAATTAAATAAAAAAGAAAAAGCATCAATTCTTTCAAAAATCTAACAAAATAATACTTTTAGAAATCAATTATTGAATTACATATGCCATAAATTACTGTTTAAAACTTAAATCATCAGAGAATGAAGTGGAAGAATAAGAGACCGGGAACCAATATTTTGCACTGAGAATGGATATGCCAGGTATTTGATATAATGTTGTATCATTTAATTTTTATAGCCACCATGTAAAGTAGACATGCTGATACCATTTTATATATATGAATAACCTAAGGCTTATAGCAGTAAAATAACATGACAGAAATCATAGCTAGTGGCAAACTCAAGATTTTATTATAACCAAGGTCTGAATGACTCAAAGCGGTGAAGGTTTCTGTTCCAAAGAGCTCTGCTTCACTGAATGATCTGTTTCAGCATTGATGTAAGTAATCCATGTGGCACGTATTTTCAAATTATTTGCATTCTGTAGAATATGAATATACTGATTACTTCAAATTCATACTGATAATTCAATAGGCAATTTAGAATTTTACAGAACCTTGCGTTCATTTTTAAACAGAAATAATTAAGGTGCATACACACATGTAGGAAAATTCTGACAAAGCTTTCTAATTGTGTGGATTCTATTTAACAGGATTCTGCTTTACCTAGAAATGATATCACTATAAACTTCATTTCGAGCATTACAAAAGCTCCAGGGTTATTGACACAAAACTGAAGCAATGACCCATAGTCCAAAGAAAAAATATTGAAACAATGTAATTGATTGACTAACAAATTTTTAAAGTTCCCTCTTTTTCCCACTTGGGTCTAACTGTTGTACCAAAAACCAGTGATGTGGGATGTTCTCTTGAATTGGGGAGTTAAATGTACTCATATTGCCACTATTTGGTAAATCAAAACTTGCTGCAAATCAGCAGATGCTGCATATTTATTCTACATTGGTTCAGATTAGATTTTCTTGTTCTGTAACTATATATACAAGAAAGAAAGAAAATTATTTTAAAACATTTTTCTTTAGTTTAAATAACCTGATGACAAAATTGTTGCTGTATCTATTGGTCAACACATGGTCTTTTGTGAGCCTAAAAAGCCAATCCTTTCTTTTCAACAAAGGAGTAGCCAAACCCTCTGATCAAACCCTCTATGGATTGAACAAAGAATGTCACGGCTTTGGTTGGTTCATATCAGGTATATTATTACCCATTAGGCAATGCTGGCTCTATCCCCAATGTATATTGGGGATAATTTCTAGTTGTTCAGTTCATGTTTGTATATTTACTCAACAAATACAGAGAGTTTATAATATATAAGACTCTATGATATGTGGGCTTAGGGGAAATAAACCCAACAATCAAGGTGAATTACAAGTAAAATTTTAAAAATTAAACTCATCTTGCTTTTTTTCCCAGATAACCCCACAGGTTATCTAGAAGCACACTCATGTCTCTTTAAGTACTCTCAACACACTTTTATCCAGATGTACTTAGGCCACTGACCACTCCTTACAAAGATCAAGGAAGAGAAGTTATAGAGTTATATAGACTGCATTTGAGGTAGTCTATGTGCTGCTTGTGCTTCCGGCCAGCACTGCAGACATGCTACTACAGCAGACTGCAGACTACTACATGACAACACCATGCAGTAAGTTGCATTGTAAATATAGTCAGGTCTGCAATAAAACCTCATATATGTTCTTAGGAATACCATGCTAAACAAAAGCAAGCCATGAAAAATCAGCCATGGAAAATTTGGTTATGGCACAGCACTCAAAACCTCAACAGTGACATATTAAAAAAAAAAAAAAGGATATAACTCCCCTCCCAAAAAAGTAGCAAAATTTTATACGTTATATAGTTAAGAAATGTATAAATACTACAATTAATATGGAATTTTATTTGAAAAGAAATTTTAAGTATCACAAAGTGGTAGAAGGGTTATCTGAAATCAGACAGAAAGTTATGATTCTACATGTGGCCGAGTGTGGTTCATAACACACGCTGTGTATAAGGTGTGTGCTGCACGTGTGTAGTTTGTGTATCCTACCAGGCTCAGTTCATCTGAAGAGAGTTTCCTGCATGCACTTAGTGTTTCTCGTGGATGAAGTTGTCCATAAATAAGTGCAAAATGAATATTACATTTACATTGTTCCTTAAAATATAAATCACGTTGAATAAATTTGCACTTTCAAAAAAAGCGTTATAGAAGAACTGACCATATTAAAATAGTCTGACTGAGCCATACTCTGATTAGGACTGAGAAGTGAAGAAATGCCCTGACAAATCTGCACATAGAGCTCTGATCAGCATAGATATGTGTAAATTTGTTTTCATCTACACCCTATTGGTAATTACTAATCTGAAGAATCTCGGTCAGGAATAGCTGTTCGGGGATGATTGATTTCATTTGAAATACTGTATTCACATTCAGAGATGGTTACTCCTTCAATTACCTTTATCTCTGACCAAGCTCCCAAGAGAGACTTTTTCAATTGACATACCAGGTACTAGAGATTATCTTCCCTTGTATAATGAGTAGAATCAAGCATGTGATATAGTAAGAAATATTACATAGGTATTTCCTTACTTGTATGAAGAAGGCATGTATTTAAAATTTAGGAGACTGATAGATCCTCTGTCCAGACACATTACAGGTACATTTTTTGACCTCATTCATACATGAAATTTAGCTATAATACTGTTGCATGTAACTTGATGGAGCTTTAAAGAAAGATATTATCAAACATTCCTAAAAGATTAGAAAACTAAGTCTCCGTAAAAGTGTGTGCGTGTGTTCTACCTATGTGTTGTATGTGGTAGAATGAATTTGAGATTTGCTTTCATTACTGCTTGGTAGCATGAACTAAAAATAAAATCCTAAACCCTCTGCTAACTGAATGGACCCCTCTCCACCAAGGGACCCCAGAATTACCTTAAAACTGAGTTCACAGCCATAATGGGATAGGAAAGATAAAGCACAATTACATGCATATGATTTCCTTTCATAAATATTCACGACTCCTCCTATAGCTTGTTGAATTTGTATATTTGACCACCCCACTCATATAATGTCCTGTTCCCTTCTGTCTCTTCTTTGGAGCATGTGTGACTGGCTTCTGGCTGGGGCTCTGCTTCCCAACCTGTTGGAAGTTCCTTCCAATAGGATACTACCCTTCATGAGACATAGAATTCTCTTTTTTCCAAAGTATAAACCTTGTTATTTTTTTCTTTTCTTTTTTTTTAGTTAACAGTAGTAAGTTTGTGGGGGAAGAATCTAAGCTTCCACTCACCTGTAATTATAGGAGATTTATCTGAATTCACCAAAAATCATCCAATAATTGTGAATGACCAAACTGACTTGGTTAACAGTAATTCTGTGATCAACCTGTTTTCTAGCTGCGTGTCTTTTATTCTCCATCCATCATAAATACTTATTCAAATCTTAACACTTTCCCCAAGTTTCTTAATAGACTGGAAATAATGTAGAGAATCCATATATACACATATACACATATATATCTATATAAAAAGGCATCTTTATTCACAGTTTTATTTGGAAAGCGCTGGCATAGCCTTTCTAAGCCCTTCTGTATCCACAATCTTATTTTATCAATTTAACACTTTAACAATGTTTTGGGATGGGAAACATGTCCATTTTATCATGAGGAAATTCTGGAAACACTGGAAGGTCAAAGAATTTGCTTGATGTCACTTAATTAGCCTGAGGCAGAATCATAACCATTCATGGCTAACAGTCCCCTGCCCCATCCACTTCGTACCCAGCCACAAACAACACTCAACGTTTCTGACACACTTTAGAATTTGGGCTTATTCTGTAAAAACTTTACTTTTAGGTAGTAAATTAGGATTTGGAGAGTTTTCATTTTTATTTGTTTTAATGTTATGTTTTTATTTTTGTTTGGTGGAGATCAAGTTCTGTTGCTATTACTCCAACAACTAAGAAAAAGTAAAATCAGTCCTCAAATGGCCAATTCAGGTCAGAACTACAGGGCATAGATGAGCCCATCATGTAACTATAAGATTTTTTTCCAAACCCCCTGGAGACTGTCTTACTGGAATCCCTCTTTCCATATTTTCCCCACACCTCTTAGTTCATTTAGCTGAGGTGTAGTGAAGTGAACAACTGAATTTTCAGCCCTGATCCTCTTTCTCACACAGCCACACATTTATTCCCAGGAAATCATCTACCCCCTGGGAATCTCCCACTGATTTTAAAGTGATTTTCTCATGCTAGGTTTTCTATAAACCTAATACAAAGCCCTGAGTTTATGACTTAGTGTAAGAATACAAATGACATTGTGGAACCACATGCCCTTCTCTGAAGTGTGCAGAAATTAATTGTAGTTAGTAGGTCCAAAGTTTTAGCTGTCCAAGGCAGATAAAATATAAGAGTGAGTAGAATGACATTTTTGCAACAGTGCCTTAAGTCTGAGTTGAAGACACTCTTGGGGATAAAATTCTCAATCATTCACGCACATACACAGTAAATTACCCTAGAAGTAAATTACAACAAAGTGTTGTACAATGGTGAAATTATTGATTTAGTTTGCCTTTTATCCTGAACTAGATGTGGAAGATCAATTGTTAATATTGTCTTGATCGTTTCTAACAGTGCCCAGAGGCATATGAGCAATGACATGGTGTATGGATGGAAACATAAATAAAGAAAAACAAATCCAAGAAGATCGTTCTCTGCTTAAATTTGTTTTTCCTTTAGAATTTACCCTTTGTCCCAAAAGAATTGTTATGCGTTTTCATCTGCACAGTAAAGACATTGTATTTAAAAACTCTCTTTCAAGAAATATTAAATAATATTTTAAAACTAAATGTTTTTAATGAAAAACTGTAGCACCCTGAAGAGTTCATCTGCTTGTGGCAACAATGATTTCAATATAAACAGGAAGAGAGCCCACTAAATATGTTTCCCAAACAGTACATATTGTATAAAGAAATAAGAATGTAAGGTTTTCAGAACCACCCTGCCCAAGTTGTTACATCTGTTTTTCTCATTTCTTGCTTTCGACCATTTGTGAAAACCTTATTAGCTGTGCAATAAAGATTTGTTTATTTTGGTTTTATCTATTGCAATATTTATCAATCCATTTTGAATTGCAAAGAAAATAGTAGCATGGGAGGAAAAATATGTAAATCAAGGAAAACTTAGAAATTGAGAAATAAAGTATAAACACAGACCCCAGCCCTTCCCAAGGTAAGGTGAACCCATGCACTATTTCACACAATTGACGTTCCCCTTCCCTATTTTGAGGTCTTTTCAAAAACAGCTGACCGCTCTGTGTAGGTGTAAGGGTGGTGTCAAATATGTAATCTGCATGCTTTGCCCCATGGTAATGCCCACACTAGGTAGTATATTCATTTATTCACTCAAGAACACATATTTATTGAGTACATACTATCCCAGATATTGCTCCTGAAGCTAGGATCAGCAATGAGTAAAGTAGATTAGCCCTCTGCCCTCATGGAAATTATATTCTAGTGGGTATGTTAGATTATTGCAACTATATCCTAGTTTTTTTTTTCTTTTTAAAGATATACAATCTCAACGGTTGGTGCTCGGAGGGAAAAATAAAGTGGAATAAATATAGAGGGTTGGGAACTACTATTTCACGTAGCGTGTTTGGGAGATGTTCTCTTTGGATGTGATTTTGGCAGAGAGCTATAATAAATGAAATGATAAAATGAGTCAAAATGGTAGTTCAGTGAGAAGATATTTAAAGATTTCCTCATTCCACCAGAATAACATATAGGAAAGTAATCTATTATCCAAGAGCTAGCATTTGCCTAGCTCACTAGGGATTTTGCTATTCTGATATTAAGAATATCTTTCTTTTTGAAGCCAAGATACATAATTTCAGTGAAATAAATTAAGCAGAGCAAAGGTCAACCCCCACTCTGTATCATGGTAATCAGATCTCTGTCCTCCAAATAATTAAAATATGAATAAAATCATTGTAGTCACTTGCATCCTCCAGGCACTTGTTAGAAGCTAAATGAATTCACATTAAATGAATTAGAGGTATCTGGAAAGTCACTGGTTTGGTACAATCAAGAATATGTATTTTCTAAGATGGCAAGCAACTTTATACTTATTGAACCTAATTAATTCCATTTATAATGATAATAAAACAAATCTTCTCTCACTGAAGGAATCATTTTTAACTTAATTGGTAATAAAATAATAACTTCATATATTTAAAGGTTATTAAACTGTATTATTCCCCCTAATGAATATATTCATAACAGAGAAAAGAACACTGGATATGTTCACATTTTAACATAAATCTATTAATATTAACCTTTAAGTGTTTAAACTTTTAGTCCTTGTCATCTTATTATTATTAAATCTCTTAAATTTTGAACAAATGTAATCCATAATCATCTTAATATTACGTCAAGATCAGAATGAAAATGTGTGCTAGCACAATGATTTCCATGGTAACATCCAACTTTGTCATCAACACTTCAAGAGATAAGAGCATGATAAGGTAGTTGGACCCAAATGTAAAATTCTCTAGTAATTAGAAATAGCAAAGAAAATAAAGGAAATTGTTGAAAAAGCAAAGTGCTTTTTTGAAGAAGCAAACCTATCTAATACTGTTTTATTTTGGTTCAAGTCCTCTATTGAAAATAAATTTCTATTAGTGCATGGCACTGCAAACCTTAGGCAGGGTTTCATTAGGACACAATATCTTAACCTTCAAGCAGAATAGAGACTCTGAAGAGCAGTAGATACCTAGACTAATGTGAGCAGGATAAAAACCAGGTCTCTTAGAAGCAGAATGCTTGCTCACATGATGTAAATCATAAACTATTCTTTAAAGAGATGAGAGAATTCAACTTTTCAAAAATAATTATTCTTGGAATTAGAATGCTAAGGAACATTTATTTTATTCTCTTCTATAGACTATTTTGATACTTCCATATTTTTCAATTAAAAAGAAACCTTAATTGAAAATTATTCATCTTTCCCAAAATCTTTTGCCTTATAATACATAGGTTCCAATGTTAGTGATTTGCTCTTCTCTAATCATTGCTATTGAATTTAAGTTTTCAGAGATTTGCCTTAGATCCAGATATTCCCTTAGGCAAAATTTGTTCTTGTTTTTGTTGTTTTTAGGCATTATGTATATGAACATATTAATATCCATGTGAATAGATCTATTAATTATAACTTTTGGGGGGAACTGTGGGAGGTAGGGCATAATCTTTGGGTGTTTTATAGACAATTATTTTAATGATTATTTAAATGATCCAATTTTCAACTTGTTATGTATATGTTATGATCACATATAAATCAGCAGAAGATTGCTAACTTTATCCTTACTTCCCAATGGAAGCAGGTACAATGGTAGCAAAGTTCTAGTATAGAATGCACCATAGAAGTTAAATGATCAATGGGATGAAATTACCCAGGCATCCCCTTAGTAAATGTTACCCAGGAGGCATATTTGACAAATACAATTTACTCAAAACCACAGGATAGTTTCATTTCAAATTTGTGCAAAAAATGTATTTGGGGACCAATAGCGGATTTCAAAATAGCTAACAAATTTCAGTTTTTAGCCTGTCCTTGCTGCAGTGCCTCACATCTTACAGCCTCGCTACTCATTGTGGGAATGAAGAACGAGGAGCATAGATGCATCGCCTGGGACCTTGCTATAATTGTTCAGGCTTAAGACTTTTGGATTCGGAACCTACATTTTCATAAGCCCCCGAAATGATTTATGGGCATATTAAATTATGAAAAGCTCTAGATCTTCTCCGAAATATTCATTTTCAAATAAGCAACCTATAGTCTTTACATAGCCTATTCCCATGTGCACTTACTCCTGTGTTTTTTGTTAATTGTGGTAAGAACATTTAACATGAGATCTACCCTCTTGACAAATTTTTAAGTGTACAATAATATAGTGACATTAACAATAGGCACATCATTGTAGAGCAGATTTCTAGAACTTATTCATGTTGCATAACTGAAACTTTGCTGAATAGCAGCTCCTCATTTGCCCTTTCCCACTTACTTCTGTCTTAACGAATTAAACAATACAAAACAATGCCTCGAAGGCTATGAGTTGTTGGATTCCTTAACTGGTTGTAATACAGGACACTAAGTTTGCAAAAGCAGTTCTATAAAAATCATTAGTTCTGTCATTCTGACACCTCTGATGATTGTATTAACGGTTAGTATTATATGAGTAAAACATCTAGACTTTCTTAGCAGTAAAGAAATAACCCTAAATTTAGATTTTTGTGCATTGTAACTATTTGAAATATAAACTTTCACTATAATAAAAGCAAAATGGTTATTATCATAATATATTTGCATGCATTTTGAAATACTGATAACTATAAATTTATTTGGCACTTATCATGTACCAGACACAGCTGTTAGCACTTTTACATATATTAGTCATTGAATTCTTATAGGTACCTGATGAATAAGGTGCTATTATTGTCTCTGTTTTACATATAAGAGGGCTAAGGCTAAGAAAAATTACGTAGCCTTCCCAAAGTGACACAGCTAGGAAAAGATGGGCAAGGATTCAAAGCAGATAGCCTACCTCCAAGTCGGCATAATGTAAAATATAAAGAATTTTTATACCCTAGAAAAATGATATTACATGACATTTCAACTTTATCTCATTCTGTAATTTATCCATTTAGTTCAGGAAGGTTCTAAAGGACAGGAGAACTCTCTGAACCAGACACAGACAGGAAGTTTTCAACAGAACCAACATGTTTGGAAGGACAGAGGCACATGGAAGATAAAAAGCAATGGAGCTGAGTCAAGTGGGTAGAGCTGAGTCAAAGGATGGCAGAAGGAAACCCATGATGAAAGGTGTGGAGTTCGTGAAGTCATGTGGTTAAAGGGCTAAAATAATAAATGCTAGACATTCAGTAAGTGCTGTTTTCCTTTTACGTGAGCCCCAGAGCTCACCAGGGAGACGCTAGCTCCATCAGGGGGCTGAATCAGGCCAAATGGTTTGGGATTCACTTTGAAATTAATTAACAAAATCATTCTAAGTACTTTATCTGGAACCAAAGATATTTGGCTCTCAATTTTGGCTCAATTTTAGCTCACCCTTGAGATTAAAGGATAGTCTCATTTTGAAAAACTCTTACAGACAGTTCAAGTCTCAGCTTTAACTATAAAAATACCACTTACCATATAGAAATTTACGATTTCTTCCTTAACCTTCCTGTTTTCATCCAAGAGCCCTTGGCTACTATCTGGGGCCTCTAAACACTTCTTCCCTGACCCTAACCATTTTTTAAGAGAAAAAGATAGCCTGATTCCAGAATCCCTGTTCTCTAATGCTTCACTATCTCATTAGAAGAGATTATGAATTAGGAAACTTACATTTATTTGCAACAATCATTAGAACGTTATTCCTGCCTTGTATAATAGATAACAGAATCAAGAGTCAGAGTAGTTAATACT
The DNA here is from genome assembly GCA_004363605.1 of Indri indri. Taxonomy (NCBI): domain Eukaryota; kingdom Metazoa; phylum Chordata; class Mammalia; order Primates; family Indriidae; genus Indri; species Indri indri. Next base: position 159,436 of record RJWJ010000056.1, read on the forward strand.
TTGCCTCAATCACAAAATAGAAGGAAGTAAAATCAGGAAATAAACTGAGATCTCACTCCAAAGCTCTTTTTCTTTATAACATACTATGCTACTTCCACTACACCAGTATGAATTCTTCTCTTTCTTTGTTTACTATTAGAAGTCACTATCTTTATGCCACTCACTTTCCCTACCGTCAGGTCATTAGTTGCATAAAATTTGTACACTGTAGAATACTAACATTTATCCCTAAAACAAGCAACTCCATGCATGGGTCTTTAAGAAATTGAATAATTATTCCTTTTTAATTCTCTAGAAATAAAACTTTAAAAATTGGATTTTTACTTTTAGTCCATATGCAGTAACAGGGATCAGACTTATTCTCCGACCTGGAATAAACACAATACATTAAACAATGATTTTTAAGACATTAGCCAACAAAAGACAATGATCCATGAAACAGGAAATGTATTTCCTTCCTATTTCTGCCTTAATAAATTACCACAAACTTTGTAGCTTAAAACAAAGCAAATTTATTCTTTTCTAGTTCTGGAGGTAAATTGAAATTGCCTTCATTGGATGAAAGCCAAGTACTACTGTACCAGAGAAGTGAGAGTTTGTTTGGATTTTGTTCGTTTGGTTTTGTTTGGGGAAAAGACAGGTGGTGGGAAGAGATAGAAATGGAAATATATTTCTCTAAGATTTGTATACTATTTGAGAAGTGCTATAATATTACTTGACAGTGTGATAAATGAAAGATATGTACTGGAAACCCCAAAGCATTCACTTAAATAATACAATAAAGAGGATAATTATTGAAATTTTTTAAAGTGTCATTTACGTTAGAATCAAAAACTGTGAAATACTTAGGCATAAATCTGACAAAAGATGAGCAAAACCAGTAAACCAAATGTAATAAAACATTGTAGATGTAAACTAAAGACCCAGATAAATGAAGAAATGCAATACAGAGGAGTTAATATTAAAATAAAATTTAAAAAAGACATCAATTTTCGCCCATGTAATTGCAATCAAAATCATTACAGGATTTTTTTGCAGAAATTGACAAGCTGATTCCGATATTCATGAGGCAATGTAAAGTCCCTAGAACAGCCAAAAATCTTTCAAAAAGAAGAAAAATTTGGAGGACTAACACTACCTGATTTCAATACTTGTTATAAAACTATAATCTATAAAACTGAGATTTGGGCATAAAGATAGCCTAATAAAAACAGAATAGAGTTCAGAAATAGACCCAAATGTATACAAACAATTGATTTTTGACAAAGTTGCAAAAGGTAATTCAGTGGAAAAATGATAGTCTTTTCTACAAATGATGCTGGAACAATTAAATATTCATATACACACAAAAAAAGAAAAGAACTTTGATTAATATCTCAACATAAATAAATAGTAACACAGAATAGATCATAGTCATAAATGTAAAATCTAAACCACACAACTTCTAGAAAACATCAGAGAAAAACTTTATGAACTAGGATTTGGCAGAATTTCTTAGATATGACACACAAAAAAATTGAGGACATAAGGTAAACAGTTTCCAACTATCCCGTAATCCTATAACCATAATAGAGATACTTCAAGGGTGGGCCAAAACCCTCGGTACAAGCCTTGACTGGAATTTTGATAGCGTGGTTCAGACTAATAGGGAAAAACAGCCTCTTAAGCAAAAACTTTACAATATCTTCCAATGTAATTTTACACCCATTGAATCGAATTCATATATCCTACTTGGACTGTTTGACTTAGAGTTCTAAACACATATTTAATACATAGTAGGTATGTAGTAAATATGGCTCTGATTGTGTTGAGAATGACAACGTCTACAGCTATAAATTAGACTCTTCAGGGAAACCTGTGGGCTGTGCAGAAGACAAAGGAAGACAGTTAAAAGAGAATATGAGCAATATAAGCCTTCAAGTACCTGGGCTCAATTCTCCATAACTCATTCATTTTACCAAGTGGAAAAAAAATTTCAAATAGGAAATAAAGGTAATTAATGTGCAGAAGAACTGCAATGGCCTCAGTGGGCATGTAACATTGGAAATAAAAAAAAACCTTTGATCTTTTGCTGCACTAAGGATTGGTGTTTATTACTGTAGCATAACCTAGCCCGTCATGACTGGTGGGTATGCGAAGCATGGTCACAAGTGTGCTCGGAATGAAGTCTTAGCCTTAGCACAAACTGGTTAAAATAAATGGTACATATGTTTTCTTCTTCAATCTGGGAACTGGTTACTCAAGTGTATTCAGTTTATGAAAATTCATTGATTTGAATACTTATGGGTACTTTCCCATATACATGTGTTTAGATAGATACATACAAACAAGAACACAAACATATATGCATATTATATATTTGTAAATGTGTTATGTATTTATATAATCATTTATCTAAAAGTCTCTTTTAAAATAATAGGGTAGAGAAGTTTAAAGTAATTTTTTTTTGTAAGTTGGATAAAGTCACTAAGGAAACCACCATAATGGGTGCAGGAGGCATTCTACATGATCTGAAAGCTATGTACAGAACTATTTAGAAATAGAAAAGATGGACAGTGGAAAGCCAGTAAGAAAGGGATTGTGGAAATACAGTTTTGTGTTATTCAAAGTAAAGATAAGATTTTGGGGGGTAGAAAAAGAAAGGATTTTGTAAATTCTATCAGGGCATGCTGATAATAGAAGTGATTAAATGTAACATGACAGAGAGAAATTAATGCATATTAGACTGCAGGCAGCATGTAGCTAGTGTTAAAGCACAGAGCAAAGGAAAAGTCAGACACAGAAGTAGGTTTCGAGAAAAATCTAGTGGTCTGTCTTCATTGTAGACAGTTTAGGATGGGCACAATACATCAAAAATAAGATATCCTCAGGATGGTAACAAACCTGGGCCAGGAAAAGGACCAAGCAGCATAGATTTAAGGTTGGTTTTATTTTTCATATTGAAATAACATACCTGATGCCAAATCTTTATCTTTTGAGGTATAATTTTCTGAATGATCTTTATCATTTGTTTTTTAAAGTTTTGTATATTTCAGTTTTTGCCAAAACTTCCATTTCACATGATGAATTAATAATATCTCCTGCTATTAGTGCATTTTGAATAAAACGTGAAAATACCCAAACTTAGCACATGTTCCTAAGTTCAATATTCTTCAAACTCAAACTCTTCTTCATCAAAAGCCAACAAAATATAGAGTTACAGGAAAATTAGACACACAAGTTTTGCAAGTTCATAGTTAACTTGTACATTTTTAAATGGTATTAATAATAACAAATGTATTACAGGTTGATCTACGTTTGCTATTTTGTTTGACACATATTGTCAAATTCTGGAACTCTAGTGACCTGGGATAAGAAAGGAAGTCCCTATAATCTGAATTTTGAGCCACCCTCTAGGACAGGAAATAGACCTCCATTGCAGGTCTCGAAAAGAGGGTGAGTTGAATGGGGCAAAGCACGAAGCTAATTCAGTGCTCTTACAGTTTCCCAGAAAAACTAGGCAGCTCAGATCTGGAATGTTGACACCAAAGGCACGTAGCAGAATGTCCGAGCAGGCAAGTGCACAGCAGTCCAGCTGAAAGATGAAGATCCAGGGCGCAAACTATAGACAGGCCCATTGGTCAACGGGTACCAGCCACCAGAAAGGAGGAAGGAAAGAAGAAAAGAAACTACCAGTCTGAGACAGAAGGATGTATTATATAAACCAATATTAGCCTGAAGATACAGGAGCAGTAAACAAGAGAGAAGCCAAGTTACATAAACTGCAGGAACCAGAAGAGCACTAGAGATGACTTCAGGCTGAACCACAGAATATAAGGTTGGAGTTGTTAAGCAATTCCTTTCTTAGAAAAGGGTTTATCCCAGAAACTGGAGGCAAGGTGAAGGAGTCTAACAGATGTAAATCACGTGACCTCAATTATAGCAAAATAAGATTATTGAGGCTGGGAATCAGGGTAGGCCTGACAGGTGATTGATTATTTATGAAATGTTTCTGTTCCCATTAAGAAGTATGTGCATATCAAAATAGAGCTGTTGATCCTTGAAAGATTGTAACGTTTGTGTTTACTCTCCAGTTTCCAAGGCTATTTAAAAGCATTCTGATGGCATGCTAGGAAACAGAGTCTCAAACTTTAATGTACCTATGACTCACCTAAGGATTTTTTAAAAAGGCAAGTGCTGACTAAGAATGGAACCTGAGTGTCTGCATTTCTAAAATGCTCCCATAAAATGTCCTTGATGCCAGTCTTTGGCCTACACCTACAGAGCAAGATGCTAGGAGATTTTAAGGACATTCAAACAAAAAGAACAAAACAAGTCTGAAAATTGAAGCATAAATGTAGAAAAAAATCTAATAATTAATTCCTGGAAATTATGTTTCTAAATTTTCAACATAGTAGTTTTCTGTTAAAACAAACAATATTTGATCCAAGACATTTTAACCCTTTCTTTGGCTACACTATTGAGGTTTCAAGAAGAGAGAAATATATCTCCATATTCTTTATACATAAAGAATACTTGGCATCGAAAAAACCATTTTTAATACCTCTTTGGAGAATTTCTTTAATCAGAGGTGTTCTTCAATGAGTCAGCAGAAAGGGAATCTAGTCTGTACTGCAGAAACACTTATAAGTGAGATATGTACTATAGCACCGTGAGAAAAGGGCACAGGCTTTGACTGCGCCAACCCTGGTTCAATTCTCTACTCTACCTCCCATTATCGGTGCGACTTTGGGCAAGTTATCTACCCTCAGACACGTGTGATCCTCACACACGAAGGTGGATGAATTAGGTAAGGTCAAGTACCTATAATTATCACCACAGTAAGTGGTACCTGGTAATTTATGCCTACTGGTAATTGCTGAGTTCATCTTTATATGTAGGAAAGAAGTGCCTTTACTTTAAAGGAAAACCACACTTCTGAATAAGGCCTTTAATTCTATGTGGGCACTTTCACCCACCAGAACTGAATTTCTCCATTATTTCTAAGATAAGATTAAATCATAAAATTTGGAGTGAGCTCCAAACCACACAGAATCTATGCAATGGCAGGAGAATCCAATGGATTCTTTTCATTCAAGTATTTTAGTGTTTATCTCCATAATGATCAATTAACTACCTATGAAAACAAATTCTGTTTGCACCATCCAACTAAACGTTTAACCCTGTCCAGTTGTCTTATCAATGATGTACAATAAAGCACATATGTTTTTGGCATTTGTCATATGACTAGTACTGTACTGACATTTTTTTAAAGATTTTTTTTTAATAGCAAATTTATGTGAAGAACATAGATGTCAAGCAACTTTGGAAAAATGAACTTGTGGATAGAACAAGTCAATAAAGTATAGCAGGTGGAAGAAACCCATTCCATTTAGAAGCAATTAATAAGGATCACGGTTATTGAAAGAAAAATAAACTAAATGTTGGCATTGCCGAGAAAAAAATTTACCAGACAAATGTATCGTTGTTAAATTGAACTACTGAAATTTGTATATTGAAATATTTTCAACTACTTTAATATTTTATATCTCACAATTACATGATAAATTATATATAAATGATATTGGAAAAAAGAAAACTACCAAAACTACCTAGATCTGACTCCAGTTTACCATTTGCTCTGGCAACCTCAGAATTCCTTGAGGGAAAATATCTGATATTTAACAATTGAATGAAGAAATATCTGCATGAATAATAAAATGTGATGCAGTATTGCATAGATTAGGCAACACACATGGCAGGGCAGCTAGATACCTTTCAATGTGATTGTTACATTTTTGGCAAGAATTGCACATAATTGCCACCTTCAAACAGACTAACCAGCTCACAGTAAGCCCTGGAGAGGAAGTTTACAATCAGAATATGTCTGATTTCATGGAATGCCAGGAATAATTAAACCTTTGAAGAAAAGCACATTTACATGAGAATGGTTTATAGACAGTAGCTTCCAAAATTCTTTACCACTAGCAAGTGCAGAGGATACAGAGGATTCTTCTCTATACAAAATCTCCCTGTGTTCAGGGTACATGATTAGAGACGAGGGCCTAGGACCTCAGAGAGTTGCTAATAGAAAACACATAGAAAAAGTCTGAGTGCTTCCCAAATACAGCAATCATTTTATCATCACGATTATTTTTCTCATTTTCCAGAAAAAAAATGTTGGGGCTTACAGAGACTAAGTACTTGCCAAAGTATACACAGATAATAAATGAGAGGAAGAGAATTTGAATCCATTCAACAACAAATATTTCTTGAGCACATACAACACGTCAGACACCATTTAAAAAGCCTGCATTTTTAACCGTCATATAACATGATCTCCTAATACTGATCACTGGAATATAAAGAAGGGGAAATGATAAAGACATTTTCTATTCAATTCTAATTTTTTTTTTAAAAAGCCACAACTTTATATTTAAAAGGTAAACGAAGGCAGTGCCTTCATATTTAAAAGTAAGAGTATTGTTTTTTTTTATCCTGGTACTTAGAAAAAATATCTGGCTTTGTTTTAGTCATTATTTATTATAGTCCAAGTTTGTATCATCTGAAATATGACAAAACATACATGTAGAATAAGACAAGCTACTAAAATTTTCAAGGCATTAGTATTTCAGCAGAACCAGAGGCTCAAAATGTTTCAATCATCTTGAGAAAATTCCTTCGGATAATTATTCTGGAATTTAATCATTCTAGGTATAATGTATTGAAAAAAAAGAATGTAAATCTATTTGATTAATAAATTTAATTTGCTGTCAAATGTATAAAACTAATATACATTTTGCTCAAAACAATGCTAAATATTCAACGATATTTAAGAAACATCTAGAAAGATATATAATAGCTTATTCATTTTATAATTAGTTCCAAGGCTGCTAAGAAAGTCTTTAGTCATTAAATATCTGAATTCTATTTAACATAATTGATATATGTGCATATGTAATACTTCTGATTGTAATCGATTCTATAAATAATGCATGCCATTTACAGCACACATCATTTTGATTTGTTTTCAATACTTATTTAAAAATATATATGGTTTTTACTTCTGTATCTGATTTCTGAAAGCCATAGATTGTATATTCGCAGAATTTGTGTGCTATTTAATCACTACTTGATTCCCATTTAAGTATCAGTCTTCAAAGCATTCAAACTAGAGGTATCATTAATCATCAAAAACCTCTTAAAAACAAGAAAGTTTAGTTAAAGTTAGTTTTAACATTACGTCACTCTTAAACAAATACAAATGTCTTGCTGAAATGCAGCATTCTGTCTCATTTTGCATTTTTATTTTATTTTTGAGTTGTTCTTTGTTTCTGTCTTTTTATTCATCCAATTTCTTTGCCATTAGCTTTATATCACTCATATACTTCATTTTTGGCAATGCTTTTTAAATGGACTTGAAAATCTCTCAGTGACTAAAAGGTAAAGTGAAACCCTGACTAAGAACGTTTTAAAGTCAATATCCTTAGAATTAACCATCTAATGCTCTGGGATCTATTTCCATATCCTTTGTTCAACTTATGCAAGATTTTCAAAGAAAGAAAATTGTTCATTAGTAAATGTCTGAATATTCTTGTCCTGTGATGTCCACCCTGTTTCCCGTATGTGTTGTTTTGTAACCCAGGAATTATTTAGAAAATGATACAAATGTGATCATTCATTGTTTCAACAAATATATATTGGCTATCCCCTGTGCCCTGGCACTTTGTTACATGTGATAAACAAGATGTAATTGCTATTCTCAAGGAGTGTAACATATACTCAAGAGGTCCCAACCTGGTAAGGAGTACAATGGTATGAAGTATTCACTACTCTGGGCACAGAGAAGGGGTCTTGTCTTAGTCCATTTGGTCTACTATAACAAAATACCGTAAACTGAGTGGCTTATGAACAATAGATTTTTTTTCTCGTGGTTCTGGATGCTGAAAATTCCCAGGTCAAGGCACTGGCAGATTCAGTGTCTGATAAAGACTGACTCTCTGGTTCATGGTAGGAGCCCTGTGCTATATCCTTACATGCTGGAAGGAAAGAGGGGTCTCTCTTGAGCCGCTTTGATAAGAGCACTAGTCCCATTCATGGGGGCTCTGCTTCTATGACCTAACCACTTCCCGAAGGCCCCATCTCCTAATACCATCACCTTGGGAGTGAAGATTTCAACATATGAATTTCGAGGCAACAGATACATTCAGACAACAGCAGGCCTCCATGCTAGTCTTAGTTAGTGTATTAATCAGGGTGTTCCAGAGAGATAGAGCCAGTAGGATATATAAAATGGAATTTATTAAGAGGAAGTGGCTCATACCATCACAGAGGCAAAGTCCCACAATAGGCTGACTGCAAACTAGAGAGCCAGAGAAGCCAGCAACATGGCTCAAAGCAAGTAGTGTGGGTCAGTCCAAGTCTGAAAGCTCAGAACAAAAGATGCTGACAGTGCAGCCCCTAGTCACACCCAAAGGCCTCTGTGGGGGTTGGGGGGGGGGTGGCTGCTGATGCAAGTCCCAGAGTCCAAAAGATAAAGAACCTGCAATCTGATGTCCAAAAGCAAGAGAAGAAAAAGTGTTCTGCTCTGGAAGGGAAAGAGGAAACAAAGAGAGAATCCCCCTTCCTCTGCTTGTTTATTCTAGCCGGGCCCCCAGCCAAATAGATTGTGCCCACCTGCATTGAGCGCAGGTCTTCCTCTCTCAGCTCACTGGTTCACATATCAATCTCCTCTAGAAACACCCTCACACACACACGCACAGAAATAATGTTCACCAGTCATCTAGGTGTCCCTCAATCCAGTCAAGTTGACACCTAATATTAACCCTCCCAAGTCCACCCCTTATCAATTTGGCACCCATACACATCTCCGTAAACCATACTTAATCTCCAAATAAACACAACAACAAGGTCATAATTCCAGTTAACATGATTCAGCTATCCTGAGTACAAATGAAAACATTCTAATCCTATCTCCAGAAGAAGAGGTAATGCTCTCAAATGATGTTTATTCTTCACATATTCCACAATTTTAATACTATAATATAAAGCTAACAATACTTACCTACAGAATGTGAGAAAATATTTGCAAGCTATACAGCTGATAAAGGGCTAATAACCAGAATCTACAAAGAATTCGAGCAAATTAGCAAGGAAAAAATGAGCAACCCCATTAGAAAGTGGGCAAAACACACGAATGGAAACTTTTCAAAAGAAGATAGACGAATGGCCAATTAGCATATGAAAAAATGCTCAGTGTCACTAATTATCAGGGAAATGCAAATTAAAACCACAATGAGGTATCACCTTACCCCAGTTAGAATAACTTTTATTAAAAAGTCCAAAAGCCATAGATGCTGGCATGGATGCAGATAGAAAGGAACACTTATACATTATTGGTGGGACTGCAAATTAGTACGACCTTTGTGGAAAACAGTACGGAGAGTCCTCAAAGAACTAAAAGCAGACCTGCCATTTGACACTGTAATGCCACTACTGAAGATTTATCCAAAAGAAAAGAAATCATTTTATTAAAAAGACATCTGCATGTGAATGTTTATTGCAGCACGATTCACAATCGCAAAGATATGGAATCAACCCAAGTGCCCATCAATGCAGGAGTGGATTAACAAAATGCAGTATATGTATGCTATGGAATGCTACATAGCCACTAAGAAGGATGACTTAGTGCCTTTTGCAAGAATCTGGATGGAACTGGAGATCATTACCCTAAGTGAACTATCTAAAGAACGGAAAAACAAATGCCTGCTATTAAATTGGAAATAATCAATGAGCACACATGTGCACAGAGGGAAGTATAATTCAGTGGAAATCAAACATGGGGCAGGGGAAAGTAGGGGATGGGTGAAAACCTACCTAACAGGTACAATGAACACTATCCATGTGATAGGCACATTTATAACCCTGACTCAAGCATAACAAAATTGATACATGTAACCAAAAACATGTGTACCCCATATTTTGAAATTTAAAAAAATAAAATTAACAAAAAACAATACTTAAATACTAACATAAAGTCAATAAATTGTATGTTATATTATAAAGGAATAAGAGAAAAACATAAAATATTTTCTTAATATACGTATACATATGCACAAACATATTCTTAGCAAAATAAGGAGGAAATACGCATGACAATTACGGTCCTTATTGCTGTTAAGTGGTTGTAGCTGGTATTTACAACTACCTTATACTACCCATTCTGGACTTCCTTTACCTTCAAAAGCACCTCGGCTGGTTGTGATTCTTTACCTGGTAGAACGACCCAACCTTTATTTCTGAAGACTCTGGGCCATTTGTAGTCCTGATTGGATTGGTTTATCATAATCTCCCATTGACCTTAACTGTAAGGTATAGTAGTACTAAGAGATACTATAATGGATCTCCTGTATCTTAGACATTCTTATCTCCACTGTGGAATAGTAGTCCAACTTCCCCTTGTAGTCTGGATCAATCATCCCAGTCAGCACTGTAACTCATTTCTTAGCCTGTTGGTTCAAGAGCATGAGGATCCCAAAGTGGTCAGTCTTAACTTCAAGTTCAATGGCATCATCGTTGTATCTCCTGGTAGAAGCATTGCTTCTTCTGAAACTGAGACCTCTAGACCAACAGAACATAGGTCCGTGGGAACAGAAGGCAAATGTTTTGTTAGTGAGTCACTAAGAGTAATGGTGAGTAGTGCCACTCCCATTTCCACTCCTTAATTCCTGAGCCCATGAATCCTGGCTAGGGGAGAAAAAGTACCACATATTGAATAATGATTCAGAGCATATACAGCCTTCTGGAGAAACTTACCCCAGCCCTGCAAAGTATTATCACCTAGTTGGCACTGTAACTGTGACTTCAAAAGGCCATTTCACCATTCTGTTAGGCCATGTGCTGCAGTATGATGGGTAACATGGTAAGACCAGTGCATTCCATGAGCATCAGCACACTGCTGCATTTTTTTAGCTGTGAAGTGAGTTTCTTGGTCAGAAACAACATTGCATGGAGTACCATTGAGGTGGGTAAGGCATTCCATAAGTCCATGGATATCAGTTTTGGCAGAAACATTGCTGCAGGGAAGGCAAATGCATATCCAGAGTATCTATTCCAGCAAAGACAAAATGCTGCCCCTTCCATGATGCAAGCAGTCCAATGTAATCAACTTGCCACCGGGTATCTGACTGACCACCTCAGAGAACAGTGTCATATTGGGAGCTAAGTGTTGGTCTCTGCTGCCAGCAGATTGGTCACTCAGCAGTGGACATAGCCAAGTCAACCTTGGTGAGTGGAAGTCCATGTGCTGAGCCTATGCATAAGCTCCATCCCTTCCACCATGGCCACTATGTTCATGAATGTTGTGGTTTGGATGTGGTCTGTCCCCACCAAAGTTCATCTTGAAATTTAATTCCCAATGCGGCCATGTTGGAAAGTGAGACCTAGTGGGAGGTGTTTGGGTCATGGAAGTAGATCCCTCCTGAATAGATTAATGCCCTCCCACAGGGGTTAGTGGGTTCTTACTCTTGAATGATTGGATTATTTCTCACAAGACTGGATTGTTACAGAGTTTGGCTTCCTCGGTTTCTCTCTCTTGCTTCCTCTCTCGCCATGTGACCGTTTGCATGAGCCCACCCCACCTTCTGCTTTTTACCATGAGTGGAAGCAGCATAAGGGAGGCTCTCACCAGACGCAGTTGCTCAATCTTGAACCTTCTAGTCACAGAATCATAAGCCAAATAAATCTCTTTTCTTTAGAAATTATGCAGCTTCAGGTATTGTTACTACAACACGAAATGGAAATACAGTTAATGAAATCCCCCTAAAGAGAGTAATATCTAAAACAGTCCTAAAGGAGGATTGGAATTTACTTGGGAGGATAAAGAAAGAGAGTTCTAGACTAAGGGCAAACACAAGCCAAGGACTCTGAGATGGAAAAGAGCCTACTCATCTTAGGGAATGCTGAGTCATTCCTTAGTAGCCAGATAATCTTAGATCATGCTGAGGTGTCAAGTGTCAATTTAGGGAGTGGAGGTTCTTATGGACCTTGGAGAGGCAACGATCATGAAGGGTCTCCCTTATGACCTGAGTTAATGCGCATAAAGATCCTAGGATGATATCTGCTTCAAAGAAAGCATTTAATAAATGTTAGTTATAATTGTTCAAAGTAGTATTGCTTTGTTATAATGGTTAGTGTAATTTTGATCACCTACCCATTAAAAGAGGCTGAATAGGAAAAAGAATAACATATATAAACTCACCACTTACAAATATGTGAGTTGGCAGACATTATAAAATTGTTTATTACATACTTATGGAGATGAAGATGAAATGTGGCCTCTCTATAATAATTAGGAAGAGATTATAACGTGGCCTTTTTGAAACCAGCTTCCCCTTACCTTAGTGCCACTTTAGCACCATTCTGGTTAATGAGTTTATTTTCACAGTGCATTTACAAAAAACAAAAAAGCAAAAACAACTACAGTTACTTCATAAGTGAAATTGAGTTCAAAGGGGGTGATTTAATTTGATATTGCAACCACCAGGTGTTTAATTCAGTCACACCTCATTATAAAACATTTCCCCATCACAGGAATCCAGCTTTACTGCAGATTCAATCATGTTTCCTGATAGGTATTTTTGTTCAGTGCCTCTTTCTCGCTTCTCTTATATCAGAAGTAGGTAACATGATGGGGCAAAAACTCATTTTTGTTTAAATGTTAATGTGTTTGTTTGTCTGCTAAGTATCACTTATGTGATGGATGCTTCTAGCTCAATATCATGCACATGTGTGCTTTTCAAGAAACTAGATTTTGTGGTGGGTAAAAGAAGACAAAATGCATACACAGGCCTTTAAAAATAAATGGAAACTTGAAATGTACCTCACTTTGATGGGAAAATCAACAAAGCATTCATACTCCACTAACAAAATCAGAGAACCAGAGTATCTCTGGACTGGCTAAAATTAATATAAACATCCCTGTCACCTTTCAGAACACATGCTGCCTGTTGAAACAAGCATATCTGTATATTGGCAGCGAGTTGCAATTGCCTGTGGTACATAACTCAGTATACAAGGCCACCTATACCCAAAGGAAAATATAAAATTCCTAAGGGAGAAAATGATAAGTAATGTTCTTAAGTAACGTACATTGCCTTAATATATACAACAACCCTATGTTATATACTATTGCTAACCTCATTTTACAAATGAGGAGAATGAGATTTTTTTTTTTTCTCAAGGTTACACAATCAATGAAAGAATGGTGGCAAAGGAGTGATTATCTAGACTTTAGGTCTTCATATCCAACCAACCCCAAGTCTTTGGTATAGAAAAGTGATTTTTTTCAACCTAATGTAAATTATCACTAATATGCCAACAGCTTCAAATCAGGTCATCTGTGGAAACTTCTCTAACCTTGCTTCTAAGCTTGGTAATGCAGCTATTGCCAACATCTTTAGGCAATCTGCTGATTGCAATTTTCAGCTAACAGGTCAACATCAATTCCTCTATCATTGGAGGAAGAGTGAGCATTTTGGCAACGGTACTTTTACTAGGCAATCTCTTGAAGTTCCCACCCTCAAATGTGGGGAGCAAAGCACCCCTAATCTCAACTCTCAGGAGTTGGAGAAGGGAGGGGATAGTCACACCTTGGGAACACTGCACTTTTACAACAAGTGACCTTTCTCCCACACTGTCCACTTCCTATACCAAGAGAAAAAAAACTGGTGGCAAGTGACTTTCCTGTTGTTGGGTACTTCTCAAGAAAGCCTAACAGTAAAATGACACCAACAGCTGATTGTTTTTCTGACAGAGTGCATGGGATACAAAACAGCTTTTGTCCCCAGATGTGGGCTTTAGTCATCAAACTATGCACTTGGCAATTAACACTGCTGTGCTATACAAATTCGTGACTAATATAGACAAATGATTCTTAAATTTTAGGAAGCATCAAAATCCCCTGGAGAGGCTTCTTAAATCACAGATGTCTAGGTCCCACCCTCAGAGTTCAGAGTAGGTTTGAGGTACAGCCTGAGGATTTGCCTTTTTAAGAAGTTCCCAGGGAAGCAGATGCTGCTGGCTCTGGAACCACTTTTTGAGAACCAATGACATATTCTAAACTCAGTGCTTGGTACCTTGTTCTGTAAAATGATGACTCTTTTGTTTTGTTGTTTGTTTGTTAATATCCATGAATGTTAAGATTGCATCAATTATATTTTATATTCAATAAAAATAGTTAATATGTTCCCTAGACTTCTTTTCCACTTCCTTACACAGTAACTGCTTAAAATATGTGTAGGTTTATTTACATTTACAGTACAGGATTTAAGGGTTATAACTGCAAGTTCTGGTGTGTATTTAATGCTCACTTGCTGTTAAGATCATGTATCCTTTGTATTATAGCATTTTCCATCTTTGAAAGGAAAATGTAGTCATCGAAATGTTAATAAATATACAGGCATGTTCTATATGAGATCAATTTTGCTTAATCATTTCTAAACTAACAGGCACCAGTTCTTTGTTTTAAAAAATGATACACCAATCAAATAGATTATTAGTCATCTATTGTCATTTATAAGATTAAAGTGCATTCTCAATTATGTGAGATTTTGGATATCTATACTCAATATTTTTTTCTTTTTAAATCTCATTTTAGCTTTATTGAATTGAGTAGTGATTAAGTATTTTTCTTTTTACATATTGCAAGTAAATCTTGAACGTAAAGGAAAGGCTATCAGAACTTTAGCTACAGCAGTAGTGCCAACAAGGCTCTGTTATCGAGTGTGTTAATTATTTATTCACACCTGGTTCACCACTGATTAACAAAACCTATTAAGGCCTTCCCTTCAAGACCTTGCTGTTGACATGTATTTGCAGCTGTTGTTGATTTTTTTCCAAATTAGCACATTATGTGTTTGGAAAACAGACAAAAAACAGCTGCAGTGTCTGAATGCATTTATTATATACTCTTCTCAAATGCTATTTACGTTTACTAGGAAATGATGAAGTCAGAATGAAATGCACTGTTAACTCTACACTTCTAGTACTTATGGGTTTAGCAGAAACAGAATGCTAAGGGATTCACATTAAAATTTCAGCCTTCACTTTGAAAACAGATTCCACAAATTTCAGAAGCTTACTGCTCAATAATATGCATAAACGCAAGGGTTATGCTATAACAATGTCTGTCTCAGTTTAGCATGTTCTGGTAAAGAGGTGAAAGCAATTAAAAATCAGGATGGCTTTAGATGGACTTAAATGTTTATTAAAATAGCATTACATTGACGTTCGCATTTATATTTCGCAACCATGCTGAATGGTTTAGTGGTTTTATAGTCCCTCCTAAAGCCATCTAGCTCCAGGTTATAGTAATAAAATATTATTTTTAAAGGCTGTGCTAATAACTGAAAAATATTTTTTTATATTTAAGATCTGTATTCTTGCTGCTTTATTGCAGCAACAAATATTACTGGAGTAAAATATCTGGCATTGAGAAGAGTTTAGAGATCAGTCTATCTCCAAAGTGTTAGTACCCACCTAGACACGGGACAACTTTTGGAAAGTTAGAGGATTCTCCTTCATCTCCAAATATTGTATATGCTAATTCCTCTCATACAAAAAGTAAATAGGACAATGAGAAAAGGTTTCAGAGTCTTAAATTAAATTTCCAATTGCATATGCTTTCTCTTCTTTACCCTAGACTACAAAATCACGGAAACCTTATTATTCTCGCTAATCTTTTCTCTATTATAAGCCCCATTTTCCGGAAGAGAAGTTATTTCACGGAGGACAGACTGTGGAACAGGTGGAAATTCTTCTGTTATCATGGTAAGCCCTGACAATACAACTTTCTTCCAGCCCTTAGCTCCATGAAGTGATACAAAGATTTTTACATTTTAAGACTGAAAATATGCACATTCATCTTTATCAGAGACAGGTGTTGTCTAATTAGCATTCTCTATTTACTTCATGGTTCCTGTTGCAGATATGCTTACAAGATCAGACATACACATCTGTCCATGTTATTAATTATAATGAAAAATACCAAATAGTTTTAAAATGCCAGAAATATATTGTAGGGCCACAGCCCTTTGTTCATTCTGTCTCCCTGTCCTAAAACAGACTTATCATGGTTATTCACCTACATGACATTTGGTTGTGTCAACACAAGTTGCTGAAATGCAAGCAAGACAAACAGATTCTATCACAAGCAGAAGAGGAATTTACTAGTATCCAACACAGTTACTGGAAAACTAGACCTAGAAATCCAAGGAAACTCAGTGCGATTTTAGAGGGTCAAGCAGCAAAGAACACATCACCACGCGCACCACCACAAATTCATCTTTGTCTAATTTGCTCCATATGAAAAATTCTAGGTAAGGAACATTTGATAGACAAAGTCATTCATCAGTGCATTCCATGCCAGTTGGCATGTTGATGATCCGCGCTTTGGGAAGTAAGACATTTCTTCTTGCCAGAAAATACATAATTGAGAATTTCCCACTAATTAAGAACAGTTGTATAGTTGTAGGCAAAAGGATGACGAATGCAGTCAACATTCTTCAAGGCCCAGCTCATGCTTCAACTCCTAAATAAAACCTTTCCTAACCATTTCAACTTCATCATTTTTTTCCTCTGTCAAATAATCTCTGGATTATTTATAGTCTGTATTATTCAGTTTATCACTTACATATATATAGTGTTTATTTATACTTTGTTCACCTTATATTTACATTTTCAGAAAGGTTGCTATTTCCTTGAGGATAGAGCACACATTTTAAATTTTTATATTTTATCACAACATACAACATGCTTTAAACAGAGATAGTAGGGTGATTGACGGCTAGATTGAAGTTGGGCCCAAATGAATGTTACCAAGCATGGCATCTGTGAGACAATATGCAGATAAAATTGATTTAAAATGATGCTGTTGGAACTAAATATTTATTAATATTTAAGTAAAATTTCATATGACATTCCACAATGATTATTATTTGTGTAAATGATGTACATTGTGAGACACTGAGTGTATAGTAAATTAATACATATTTTGTTCTTCTAGTCTTTAATAAATTCTCTGAGATCATGTTAGGCAGCTTCAGAAATGGTTCCCAATGATGCCTGCCTCCTGATATTTACACTAATGTGTAATCCTCTCTCTTTGGCTTGCTTCTAATGAACAAAATATGACAAAAGAGATGGTATGTCAATTTTGAAATTAAACTATGAAAGACTGTGACTTCTGTTTTGTTCTCTCTCTCTCTTTCTCTCATTTTCTCTCACTTGCTCAGTTTTTAACTTGCTTGCTTTGATAAAGCAAACTGCCATGCTTTGATCTACCCTATGGAGAGACCCAAGTGGTATGGCAAGGAACTAAGTGCAGTCTATCACCAACAGCCAGTAAAGAATTGAAACCCTCAGGCCACCACTTCAAGAGGTACTGCATCCTGCCATCTACCATGTTAATGAGCTTGGAAGTGGATCCTTTCCTGCTTGAGCCTTGAGGTGACTACTGTCTCTTGACTTTGCTTGTGGGAGATTCTGAATAATATTAATAGAATTCAGCTAAGCCTTGCCTAGACTACTGCTCCAAGGATCCAAAGCAACTGTGAGATAATAAGTGTTGTCATTTAAAACCATGAAGTTTCTGGTCATTTGTTACATAGCAATAGATAACTAATACGGAACATAATTAGAAATAACAATATTTTATCCATTTGTAATATTTTATAGCTTTATGGAGGTATTATTGGAAATACTAAGCCACATATATAAAGTATACAGTTGGGCAAATTTTTGGCAGTATATAAACTTAAAGTCATCACCACACTCAAGGTAATTGAACGTAACAGTTACCTTCAAAAATTTCCTTATTCCCTGTATTAGTCAGGCTTCTCCAGAGAAACAAAATTAATGAGATATACATAGATATATAGAAAGACAATTATTATTATGGTTTGGATCACATGATTATGGAAGCTGAGCAGTCCCATGATCTTCTGTCTGCAAGCTGGAGGCCCAGGAAAGCTGGTGGTACAGTTCCAGTCCGGACATGAAGGCTGAGAACTAGGAGAGCTAATGGCGTAAGTCCTAGTCCAAGTTCAAAGGCCCACGAACCAGGAGCTCCAATGTCCCAAAGCAAGAG
This sequence comes from Indri indri, assembly GCA_004363605.1. Taxonomy (NCBI): domain Eukaryota; kingdom Metazoa; phylum Chordata; class Mammalia; order Primates; family Indriidae; genus Indri; species Indri indri. The sequence continues at coordinate 177,560 of RJWJ010000056.1, forward strand.
GAAAGTAAATTCATCCTTCTTTTGCCTTTTGTTTTTATTCATGCCCCGAAAGGATTCGATGATGCCTTCCCATGTTGGTGACTGCTGGTCTTCTTCACTCATTCTACTAATTAAAATGCTAATCTCTTCCAGAAACATCCTTACAGGCACCCCCAGAAATAATGTTTCACAGGTATTTGGGCATCATTTAACCCAATCAAGTTGACACAAATTAACTGTCACAGGCTGCTTTATAATCTCTTTCTCCTATCCTGCCATTTCCCTGCCAGTCTACACACAAAGCCTCTGTTCACTTTTTGTCACTATAGATCAGTTTGCATTTTCTAGAATATTACATAAATGAAATCATTTAGTATGTATTATTTTTTATTGAGTTTCTTTCACTCACTATAATTATTTGGAGATTCAAATTATTATGTGTATTAATACATTACTTTTTATTGCTGAGTAGGATTATACTGTACAGATATACCATAAATTTTTATCCATTCAATAGTTGATGGACACTTGGGTTGTTTCCAGTGTTCAGATTCTGCAAATAAACCTGCTAAAATGCATGTGCATAAATGCTGATTCATATGGTAGGTATATGTTTAACTTTTTAAATAAACTAACAAACTATTTCCAAAGTGGTTTTACTATTTATATTACAAACATGAGCATATGAGAGTTCCCATTGCTCCGTAATCTCACCAACACTTTAAGTGTAAGATTTATAAAAATATAAAACCTGATGTAAAATATTTACCTATACTTAATCCAGAGAATTGGTGTAGATACAACAAAGGACAATGCAGATCATCTAGCTCATGGAAAACATGGTTCATGTTTCCAGGATAATTTTTTTGAGTGGAAGTTTTACTCAAAAAATGTAAAATAAGAGATGTAGTTTGAAGGACTCATGCTAGAAATATACTAATTACATTTTAAACATTGGGGAATCTTTGTCTTCTATCTCCCACATTGTTGGTGAAATTAATAAGAAGATGACAATATTATCAATACTGATAAGGAAAGCATCATTCTTATGGCTTCTTCCATATATCACGGGCTCTTGTATTTTACAAGAGCAGGTAAACAAATTTGACAGCCTCCATTCCCTCAAGAAAAAATATAATTACCCCTGAGTGGTGGTTTCTTTGGGGTACTAGGTTGGGACTTGAGGGCAAGTGTGATGAGAGAAAGAGCTAAAGAATCTTTTTTATTCCCATAAACTAGATTGTAAACTGGGACATTTAGAAAATATTGATCAAAACTACTCAGAAGATAGCTAATATTTGTTCTGTATCCAACTCTTGTTTTTTTGCTTTACTGTAATAGATCTTATAATAAGACTATATTTGTTCTTTTCCTGTGACTCATCTCATTGTGGTAGACCTGAGTTAAAGATACTTTCTAAATACAAGTGTATTGGACTTAATAGAATAGATATGTTTCTTCTAAAATGTGTACTGGTAGACTCTTAGACCGAGTTCCCTAAAAAATGCAGGATAAAATAAGTGAATAAAAATTTAGCGAAACAGGAAAGAATGAGAAGAATTATATCAGTTTCTTGATGAGCCTTGCCAGTAAGTCAATAGCATGTTTGTCCAGTCGGCCAAGTGGTGCATCTCCAGTTATGCTGAAACTCCGCAATATAAAGTAATGATCTATTAATACACACAATAATTTGAATCTCCAAATAATTATACTGAGCAAAAGAAGCCAGATAAAAAAGAATACATACTGTGTACTTCCATTTATAGAAAATTCTAGAAAAGGTAATCATGCCCTCAAGGCAGTCTGTGGGAAGGGCAGAAAAGAGGGATAGGTCTACCCAGCTCTTTCCTGTGGTCTATTTGCAGTAGTCAAATTTCTCCTGACAGTAGGTTAACTCCACTGCATTTCTAGTTGCTTCACTGGCTATGCTAGGTGGCCTCTCTGAAGGCCGGATTACACACCCCTAGGCATGACATTTCATTCAAGTCTTGGGGAAGGACACAAAAACTCCAGCACTGAGCTGGCTGGCACAGGTGGTGGAGCCCTACAAGCTGGAGTAGAGTCGCTTGCCTAGCAATGCCGATATCTGGAAGTTCTTGAGGCAATGCCAAGGGAATCTGAGAAAGTACATAACGTGTCATGGAATTTTTGTAAATCAGGATGATTTTAAAGGCAATAAAGCAATGAAATTTTTGTGTGCATCAGCATAACCTGTGGATTTTGGTTAAATCCCAGATAGCTGAACCAGGTGATTCTGACATTCATCAGCAACAATCATTTAAGGAATCCACAAGGTGGTTTTGAGATATAAACCATCTGTTTATTTACCTGTTTAAAAAGAAAATGTTTTATCTCTATTTCTTAAAAAGGGACACCATCTCACTAGATATCTAATTTTTTTTCAAATACTTAATGTGACTTTTCGAGCTCCTCCAAGAAAAGGAGAAATCAAATGCATACTAAAATGAAATGAACAGTGTAAAGTCAAGTCTATTTATACTTAACACACACATACAGACACACACAAAACAGTACTATGTTTAACAGACATATGAAGTTATTATTCTGCATATATAAAAAACACTGGTTTAGACCAAAATCACTTTAATAGTCACCTCCTCTAGGCAACTGAAACTTAATTTAACTTCAGGAATACTTAATTAAATTTCTTCCAACTTTTCAAGCATATTCATTGTATCTTTAAAAAGTATACCTGTGCATCATATTTTTCTAAAGATTTTTGGAGGCTGACCCATTATTTTCTATACACTCTTAAAGATAAAAAATTCAGAGTGATTATTTTAGTTCCAACCTATTTCTCTACACACCAACTAAAGATTAGAACAACTGTGTTTTTATTTCTTTTGTTAGTTTTAATTTTATTTTGTAAAATGAAAACTGAATACTTCTGCTTTTAAAAAAAAGCACATTTTCATTTTATTTTCAGATAAACAACTATGTCACCGAATTTGATTGTGTATTATGTATATAAAGGCTATCATTTTGACTTCAAGCCATTGTTTCAAATATCAATCCTCTTGTGGAAAAAAAAATAGTTTCCATCTAAAACTCATAAATCTACCCACAGCAAAACAATAAAGAAAAAAGGCCCTTTGAGTTTTTTAAGCAAGAATGTCAACTCTATATACAGGAAAATTTAATTCATTGCAAATATTGAGTCAGATTCTCCAACATTCAGCAGGGTCTGATTGCAGATAATTTTAACTCTATGTTAACTCTTTCAATTATAATTCCCTTCTTGTGTATACCACTTGCAAAATATTAAATGCCATACTTTTAGTTGTTGGAAAGTGTTAAGCTTTGATCAACAAATGAGCTTCTATTTTAAATTCTTTAGTAACACAGAGCAATTTTTATTTTTTGAGCTCTTTTGCAATTTTTTAAATATTTTTGTGGATTTGAAGCATTTAATTCCATATCATGAAACTTGTATATTTAAAAAATAGCAACTGATGAAAATGATGATGATAATGATAATAATGATGATGTGTTCATGATTTTGGTAGCTCTCATATGAACATTTTTTTGAGAAATTCTTAGTTTATAATGTACTGTTTATTCTTTTAATAAGACCCTTTTGCTATTCCCAACATTCACATGGGCTTGGGATCATCTACATAGCTAATTCTGCACTTGTGTTCAGGAACTTCAGTTTCTTAATCTCTACAGGAGAGCTTTGCATCCTTATTTCCTTATTTCAATTTCTTATCTTTAAGATTTCATTGAAAGATAAGAAACATTTGACTAGTTTGGATCTATAAATACATAGGATTTTCGAAGGAATTGTTCATTCTTCCTGTATACTCCATTTGGCAAAAGCCAATATGCTCTTTCTTAAAAGTAAAACAATCACCCTTTGTGCATATAAAATGCTTTCATATAGCAGTTAAAGCATTTTATAAGATTTTTGCAACTCTGTAATGTTCTAATAGGGAAAACTTGGTTACAAAGACAGAAGCATGGGATGTCTGAAACAAATACTACCTCTGCCACATACACATGTGGTGCTCTTACATGACATTGAACAAGTTACTTAACGATCCTGTGTTTCAGTTGCTGCGTGTGTAAAGCAGAGATAATAAAATCTCCCTCATAGTGTTATTTTGAGGACTAAATTAATTAATATGTGGAAAGCACTTAAAAAATATCTGGCAAATTCCTGATGCTATGTATGTTTGGGTGTCTATCTTTGCTAATATACTGAAATTATATATATAACTGCAAGTTGTACAAAGGAATTCATACTGTTTTATAAATTGTCACTTCATCTAATAGAGTTTCTCAGATGGACTTATGTTACAATATTTGTAGAAACATATGCCATGCAATTATGCAACATAGAAAAAGATGAAGAATGTCATACTGTGTATAGTATGTTATGTATTCTCCAACTCTGCCTTTAAAATTTTCTAAGTTTAAATTAAAACTGAAAAGTTTGGCAAATATTCTTTTTTAAAATTTATCCAATGACACTCATTTATGTGTTTCTGAACCTTAGATGAATGAATAAATCATTCTTGAATTGAAACATTAATTATACAATACAATCACATGCTCAACAAATATTTATTAAGCACTGAGTATGTGCCGAGCATCGTGTTGTGCTACGGGGGTACATGGAACTTATCCTAATGACTTTTGAAATCTACTCGTCTAAATATACATGTATGGAAACAAATTATGATTCAAGTTAGAAGTGATACTCTATGTGGACATTTATTGCTAGACAGAATGCTTTCTAAGTATAGGAAGAACTGGAAAGTCAGTCATGAAAGGCTCTACAGAAGAATGTATTAAATATATATTAAGGGATATTTAATACTTCACATATATCTCAAATGTTTTATTTCCAATATCCAATCAAGAAAACCAATTTATTTTTTCTTCTAGCTGTCTCTTATTTTTTTCTTTCCTCTTCTTTTCTATCCTCCCTCTTCTACCTTCCAATTACAGATTTATACTGCTAATGCTTAGTATTAGTTCAAAAATCCCTTAGCTGTCTTTGCCAATTTCAGGCTCAGTCACATTCAATTAACTATCAACACCAATATAAACTTCTTCAAATGCTACATACATCATGGCTCTTCTCAAAACCAAAACCTTTGTATATAATAAATAAAATACAAACTGTTGGAGGCCAACAGTGGGAGCATGGTGGCTCATGCCTATGTCTCAGCTCTCAGGAGGCAGGGGGATCACATGAGCCCAGGAGTTTCAGGTTGCAGTGATCTATGATGATGACACTGTCCTTCAGCCTGCATTCTGTCTAAAAAAAAAAAAAAAAAAAAAAAAGGGAAAAGAATTGAAATGTTTTTCATCATTTTAAAAATCCATCACAGTATAATCTCATTTTACTTTCTAAATACTCTTCTCCATCTGCCAATGTGGACTCTCCATTAAGTTTGGACTCAATTCCTCATGACCACGATGGCCATTGTGACAAATGTAGCAGGACTTTCTTCAATGTTGTTTCTCCTCTATGAATACTCCTTCTCTATCAACCCAACCCCTCTGTCCCTATACTACCACTCATTAGAAGTCTAACTCAAATGCCACTTCCTGCTTAAAACTCCCTATTGACATCTTCTCTCTTTGGCTTTCATTATCTCCAGATATTTTTAAATTAATGCACAAAATTTAGCATGTTTCCATGTGTATTTTACATCTGGTTCCTTGCTGCTGTAAACAGGATTCACAATTTGCAAATGGTACAAACACAAGATGGTAGAACTTCTGTTACCCTGTGTCCCTGAATGACAATTTGGAATACAGTTTCCTATTTTATTGTGTTAGGCGTGTAGCATGAAGGGGAAAGCACATTTTATTGGGCAATTCTCAAGCATATTGGTCTCAGGACTCCTTTACTTTCTTAAAGACTACTGTGGACCCCAGACAGCTTTTTCTTATGTAGGTTTTACCTATCAAGATTTACTGTATTTCAAATTAAAACAGAAATTAAACTTTGTATATATTATTTTAATTAAGATACATTTTATGTAAAATAAATATATATTCCAAAAACAAAAAATTAGTGTCAGACTTCTTTTATAAGGATGCTATCCCATTCATGAGAGCTCCACCCTCATGATGTAATGACCTCCCAAAAGCCCTACCTCTTAATATTGTCACCTTGGGGGTTAGGATTTGAACACAAGAATGTGGGGGTGGGGAGCACAAACATTTAGACCATAGCAAGTTGCATTTATTTGCATTTTCTAAACCTCTTTATATCTGCCTTCATAAAATAAAACTGGATCTTCTTATCTGGTTCTGTGTCTAATCAATCGAGATATGTTGTTTTAATAGAAGTATATGAAGGAATCTGGCCTTGTGCAAATATATAGTTGATAAAGGGAGGAGCATTTTAATAGCCTTTCCAGGTTATTGTGTATCTTCCTTTATATTAGATGAAAATACTCAATGAGTCATAGTTTTTTAAAGGTTAATTACAATCTGGAATCTAAAACTATATAAATGAACTTTTCATTTTATTACATTAATACCTATACTCTATCTTGCACTTTGAATGGATCTTTCATTAAGTCATGATTTTTTAACATCACCCAGTGGTCATGTGAAAAAAAGTGGACAACTGAGTCATTCAGATCTTTTAGCTTTTGGTGTATTTTACAATTCAATATCAAAAAAACCATGTGTTAATGTTACCAGCAGTCTCATCTCCAAAATCTTCAGGTATCGAGGAGCTGTCAAACTCTCTATGGCACATTTATGACATCCTAGATTCTTTCATTTGAAATCCTGAAATGTATCATTGATCATAAAAAGTCTTGGCTGTTTTATATGAAGTGACAGGCTCACTTCCTTTTTTGTTGTTGTTGTTGTTGTTGTTGTTTAGAAAATATCTGTGAAATACCCAATTTTGAATAACATAGTTTGTCAGTCATTATTCAAGTAAAAACAGTGTTCCAGGAAAAATGTATTAATTCAGCTTGGAACTAAAGCCAGTGTCCAGGTGCTTTTCCAGGGGACAATTATCGTACTTTGTATGCAGTGGAAGTGCTTCATGCATTCTCCTAGTGTGTCACACAGAATATTAAAAAGACACGTACTCGAGGGTCAAAATTTAATTGATAATTCTACTGACTCATCCAGTACTTTTTAAGAAACACTGGCTTTTTATTCTTCTCTTGCCAGTACAATACAATGATAAATAAAATGCCTACTATTAGGTCATTAAATATGACATGTCCTATTTCAAATCAAAAGTGTAGTTTATTCTATCTCAAACAAGAAGCAGTACAATTAATCAAAATATGTATAAACTATCATCACAGTTTTGCCATGTTAACAGTAGCTTGTTTATGCCGGCGGCCAAGAAGCCTGGAGAGCAAGTGGTGATGAAATGGCGAAAGGCGTTTTCCACAGCTTTTGGGGAATTGAATATTTTTCCTTGCAAGAAGTGGTCCAAAGCCTGGAAGAGGTGGTAGTTGGTGCAAGGTCTGGTGAATACGATTAATGACAGAGAGTTTCCAAGTCTATAGTTTGAGCAGCATTTTTTGTCTTTTGTGCAACATGTGGTTGAGCGTCCTCTTGCAAGAGGATTGACCTGTTTCTGTTGACCAGTCTCGGCTGGTTAATCATAAGCATCCTCCTCATTTCATCGAACTAGTTGCAGTAGACATTCACTGTAATCCATCGACCAGGTTTCATGAAGCTGTAGTGGATAATACCAGTGCTGGATCACCAGACATTATTAAATATTTTTGATAAATATTCAGTTTTGGACTGTGTTTCAGCACTTCATCTTTATCCAACCATTGTGCCAAATGCTTGTAATTTATCAAAAGGAATCCATTTTCTTTTTTTTTTTTATTTCAGCATATTATGGGGGTACAGATAATTAGGTTACATATGATGCCCTTGCCCTCCCTCCGCCCCAAGTCTGAGCTTCAAGTGTGTCCATTCCCCCAGAGGTGCGCATCACACTCATTGTTTGTGCGTATGCCCGTCCCATCCTCTCCCCTCCCTGTTCCCCCCTCCCCCTACCCAACATCTAATACATGTTATTCTTATATGTGCACTTAAATGTTGATCAGCTAATACCAATTTGATGGTGAGTACATGTGGTGCTTGTTTTTCCATTCTTGGGATACCTCGCTTAGTAGAATGTGTTCCAGCGCTTTCCAGGAGTATACAAGAGGTGCTATATCACCGTTGTTTCTTAAAGCTGAATAGTACTCCATGGTACACATATACCACATTTTATTAATCCACTCATGTATTGATGGACACTTGGGTTGTTTCTACATCTTTGCAATTGTGAATTATGCTGCTATGAACATTCGAGTGCAGGTGTCTTTTTCGTAGAGCGACTTTTGCTTTTTTGGGTAGATGCCCAGTAATGGGATTGCTGGATCAAATGGTAGTTCTACTTGTATCTCTTTAAGGTATCTCCATATTGCTTTCCACAGAGGTTGCACTAATTTGCAGTCCCACCAGCAGTGTATGAGTGTTCCTACCTCTCTGCATCCACGCCAACATTTATCGTTTTGGGTCTTTTTGATAAAGACCAGTCTCACTGGAGATAGGTGATAATCTCATTGTGGTTTTGATTTGCATTTCCCTGATGATTAGAGATGTTGAGCATTTTTTCACGTTTTTTGGCCATTAGTCTGTCTGCTTTTGAAAAGTTTCCATTCATGTCCTTTGCCCACTTTTTGATAGGGTTGTTTGATTACAGCAACAACAAAAATAAATAAATGGGACCTGATCAAATTAAAAAGCTTCTGCACAGCCCAAGAAACTGTCACAAGAGCAAACAGGCAGCCCACAGAATGGGAGAAAATTTTCATGTGCTACAAATCTGACAGAGGGCTGATAACCAGAATCTATTTAGAACTCAGAAAAATCAGCAAGAAAAAGGAATCCATTTTCATCACACATAACAATACGGTGTAGAAATGGTTCACCTTTATGTCATGACAGCAAAGAAAGGCAAGTTTGGAAATGATTTCTCTTCTGATGCTCATTTAATTCATGCGGAGCCCATCTGTCCAGCTTGTTTACCTTGCTGATTTGTTTCAAACGGCCCAATATTGTTGGAATAGTAACGTCAAACCTTGCTGCTAATTCACACGTAGGGTGAGATGGATTCACTTCCACTGCAGCTTTCCGCTCATCATTATCCACCTTGTTCTCAGGTTACCCATGTGGCTTATTTTCAAGATTAAAACCACCAGAACAATACTTTTCAAACCAATGACATACTGTGCGTTCATTAGCCACATCCTTCTCAAACACTTCTTTGATATTTAGAGCTGTCTGTCCTGCATTCGTTGCATGACAGAAATCATATTAAAAAACACGAATTTTTGACTTATCCATGGTTTCACAAAAACTGCTCTAAAAAAATAAAAATTTGAAAGATAATCACAAGCCAAAATGTGCATTTGGAAGACTGAGGATGTACCTTCACAATGAAAATAAAACAAGAAATGTCAAAGTGAAACGTCAGAGATATCAACTGTCAAACTTAGTACTTAAGGAAATAAGACATGTCATACTTAATAACCTAATTCTAACTCTGTTAGATGTCACTGTCTTTACTCACAATGTTACATTATTGGTGCAAATGTCAATAAAGTTCAAGGGACAAATGGTATTTTAGTATTTTTTTTGAAACTGATTTGCCCTCACCAATACCCTGAAAGGATTTCAGGGATTCCTAGGTGCCCATGGACCATAATTTGAATACCACTATTTTTTTTTTTTTTTTTTGTATATGTGTTAAACTGCAAGTCATGGGCTACATGCTGCTTCAGCATAATTACATATCCTGATTAAGGTAAATAAGTAGGAGTTTTACAGACCACAAGAGGGAAAGCATTTTTAGTTAAAAGGCAGCTCTTGTAAAAATAAAATTGAAAGAAAATTCGCAGCATATTTGGGCACCAAAAATTGTATCTGTGTGACTGGAGTTAAGGGTACATGAGAATGTAAGTCTGGTTGAGAAGAATACTCTTTAAAAGTAGGATAGAAATAGATTCCAAAGGACCTTGAATTCTATGACAAGTAATTTGTACTTTATTTTATAGGCAAAGAGTAAATAAATATACAAAGTGGAGTGACACAATACAGGTTTCTATTTTAGTAGATATAAGTCATTATAATGAAGTGGGTGAAGACAATTCAGAAAGTGGCAATGGAAATTGAAAGAGTGGGAAGATGTGAGAGAAACTTTGAAAGTATAATAAAATAAGTAGATTAGTTGAACCATAGAATACAAAATATAAATGAGGAAATAATGCTGTGGTGGATGATTAGAATGCTTGTAGTTTGAGAAAACTCACATAGTAAGTAAAAATTTATACAACATTTCTACTTTTCAGAAAAATACAGAGAATGCAGAGGAAATGGATGCCCCTTTTAAGAAACTTTCCTGAAGACTCCATAGAAAAACTCATGCTTCAATCTCATTGGCAAGACCGGTGTCTTTAAAGGAGGCTGAAAATTTAACTGGGCCTATTGCTGCACCCAGTAATTCAATTCAGCAAATGTTTATTGAACATTTTCTATGTGCCAGGTAGTGTACTAGGGGTTTATACAAGCAAGAATAAAGAAAGCAGACAAAATTCCTGCACATGTGGTGCTTACATTTTAGTGGTTGAGGATAAACAATAAGCAATAAGCATAATAAACGTATAGCATATTAGAATATTAACTGTTTAGAAAAACTGAGCAGGTAAGACGGATTAGGAGCATGGTCTGACAGGCAGAGGTTGTAGTTGGGTGTGATTTTTAATAAGGGTGGTCATGGTGGCTCTCACTGAGAAGATAACATTTAAGTAGAGGGTTTCCGAAGGAGAAGGGATTAGCCTTATAAATATCTGGAGGAAGAGTCTTTCAAGGAGAGGGAGCAGCCAGGGCAAAAGCCCTGCATTGGGATCATGCAAGGCACAGTGAAGAAAGCAACAGGGCCAAAGGCTAGCATGGGAAATATCCAGATGGGAGAAGACAAGAGTAGGAGACGGAGTCAGAGAAGTAACAGAGGTCTAGATCACTTAGGGCTTTTTGGGGATGCCTGTGTAAGAATTTTACCTTTTACTATGAATAGACAGAAGGCATTGCAGGCTTTGGGACAGAGGAACAGCAGGTATCTTAAAAGTATCAGTCTACCTAATACCATGGCTCTGTTATTAAGAAGAACAGGGGGAAGTACATATACGTTAAGCAACAATCTTTGCCACACACAGTGCTTACTGGTGAGGACTTTGTGGATACTTACTTGATTCTTATAGATCGGCATAGGTACTACCATTTTTTCATGCAAAGATTTTAATCCTGCCTTTCTTTTTTTTTCTTTCCATTTTTATTTTTGCAGTTATAAAGCAAGCCCTAATCAAAATGTTCAACTGAAATAAATGTAAAGTATTATTAAAGTATTATTTTATGACTTATTTTATGACATATGGCAAATGTGGGTTGATGTTCTTGTTCCATAATTTGAGTTCAGATGCGCTTCAATACTTTAAAAATGCTTCAAGTACTATTCACAAACTTTCTGAGCTTTCTCAAAGTTAAGTTATTTACAGCATATTTAGGTATGCTTCACACAATGAAATAATAATTTGCTTATAATACAAGCTGTAATGGGAAAAGACATAAATATTTTAAAGAATCCTGTTCGAAGACCCATATTTGTTTTATATACTATATGCAAAATATAGAAAAGGAATTCATTGCAATGAAGCAAAATTTCTGCAACAAAATGCCCTCGAAAGATAGTTTTCTATTAGATTCATCTGCCTTGCACATACATGATGATTTATAAATTTTGCATGTCCTTGTTGGCTTACCCACCCCCGCATTGCTGTTAGTGGTGAAAGAAATTGCAACTGTTCTGAAGGATTATTTTTGTGAGTCTGGTTGCATCTGTCCGGACTTCTAAATCCATCCAATTCTTTCCGATCACTTATCATTTGCAGTAGCACCAACATTCATGTATCACTCTCCACTGCCTTTCTTCCTCTCCTTAATGTACAATGTAATCAATCTCTAATTCTATCAATTGTTTCTCTGAAATTTTTAAATGTCTCTCTGTTTTTGCTGTACTGACCTATATAGCTGTAAAAGATGCTTTGAATCTCTTTCCAGTTGCAGCTCATCTCACACAGTTACGTGATGGCCTTAAAGGAGAATTTGGCTGGCCATAAGGACACGAGGAGGAAGACCTGTCTTTGGCAGATACTATTAACACATGGACTACTCCTAAAATGGCAAAATCAATGACAGCAATGACACTTTAACTCTCACAGAAACAACTAAGGGATTTTACCAGATTGAGAATTAAGAATTCTCCTTTGACTCCCCCAATTGTTGATGGAGACTTAGAGACTCCCCAGTTACGTTACTGTTTATTCTTCCTCCATCTGCCAAATTTTTGATAATCTCCAACCTTTTCTGTCTTTGTTTTCCCCCTGGTTGTCCACTCATGCTTTCACTAGCTTTTCTCCTTTACCCAGAATTTCATTCTCTCAACAACTGTTTGACGAAGTGTCCGACAAGGCTGGCTAGGAATAATTCACCTTAGCAGGAGTGACTTTTCCTGTCCCCATTGCCACTTGTATCTGCAACATCTACAGCCGTATTTTACCAGGCCCTGTCTCTTCAGAGCCTCCCAGGAAGTAACATGGTTACTTTGTTCTAGGTATGAAATGGATGCAGATCCTTGGGTATAGTACAAAAAGGGAGTTGTATTTTATGCATGTCCTTTATTATTTTTGATTGATAAACTTAATTCCATAAAGAAAAAACTTAGCTTTTTAGACTAATATTTATCGAAAAAAATTTACTTACACTACATATTTTGTCCCATAAATTAATTTACTGAGGGTTTATTAGATGCTAGGCCTAGATCTAATGGCTTCACATATGTGAATTTAATGAATCATCATAATAACCTTACAAATCAAACAGCATATCAGCCCTATTTTATGTTAAGGTACAGGAAGGGCGAAGGGAACAAGATGGGATTCCAGCCACTAGGGGAGCTGGGCACACAGAGGTGATGCAGTAGCTAATCTGAGTTACCCCACAGAGGGACATACACATGAGGAAACAGGACCCAAACCACCAAGGGACTGGGAAAATAACACTCAAAATCCACACTGAGATAGAACATTATTTACTCAATTCTCCTCTAGAAATCACTAACCAAAGGTAATTTGTATTTTTCAGGCCTTGGTATAACATCAGTCTCAGAGTCTAGGATAAGATTAAAGTTACAGATAATTGGGGAATAGTAGAAACAGTAAATTTAAATCAGCATCCATTCCTTCTGCAGATTCCTATTAAGTATCTTCTACATGTCTTGCTCTGAGGATTAGTAGCGCTCAAGGCAGAAAATCCTGTCTTCCAAACAATCAGGAGAGATGCTTTCTGACTTTAAATCCACTACTGATTGTGTGATCTTAGGAAGATCAGGAAATTCTCCTAATGAGGGCAGTCGAGCTAGCTGCTACATTAGGCCCCGTTCAATACTAACTTTCTGCAATTCTAGAGTTAAGCAGACAGCTGTGTACCCTACATATGATATTTGGAATGTTTGGGATCAATTTATGCTTTGAAAGATCCTATAACCACAGGTAATTTTATTTATTACTCTGCTAAAACAAATTTATCTTTCTCTGTTTCTTCTCCGATGGAGGTTTTATGTGATTTTTCTCCAAAATGATTGTTATTATATTCAAAATAAATACATATAAGCCACAACTAATCACAAATGCAGAAAGGAGTAATTGTCTTGGCTCTAAATATTAAGATTAAATCAGCCAGCCCAGCAAACGAAAATTTGAAACTCTAGATTTAATCATATGCAGACAAAATGCTTTACCAGAAGACAAAGCTACAATTATGTGCTCTAAACAATACCTGGATTATAATATTCAGATATTAAATCAAAATTCTTAACTGAAATATTCCTATGATACTGCTACAGATCCTTACACTTAATGAATAGAGTTCAAATTCAAAAATGCTTAAGAACAAGCCACCAGCTAACAGTCAATGAACACTTACTAGGCTGCCAGAACTATTCTAAGGGCTTTACATTCAGGGATTTATTTCATCCTCATAACAACCCTATGATGTAAGTAATTTTACACACCAAAACAAAACAGTACAATACAAGCAAGCAAACAAACTATGACACAGAGAAACCAAGTACATGCCTAAGTTCTTGCATCTGGTAAATCCAGGCACTTTCAGGAGTGCCTTTGCACATCCTTGCTGTGCCCACATACTCTGAGCTGGCTGGTATGTCCCAGAGTAGATCAAAAATTAGATGGTCATGTTTTAAGAACAAATATTAGGAACCTTTGGAATGCTGAATCCAAACATAAATTAGTTTTGCCATACGGCTATTAACATTAATTAACATTTGTAAGGCATCTTATACATGTAAAGCTTTATACCTCAGGGTAATGTTGAAAAATGTATTATTAGTTCACCTGTTTCGAGAAAACAAACAAACAAAAAGGTCCCAGAGACCAGGCTGTTTACCCATTTACATATTAGAGTTGATCTTTTCCAAGTGTTTAATGCTGTTAATACCCTGGCGTCACAAGTTCTAAACTCACCAGAGTCCATTCTGATATTTATAAAAGGAAATTCATTAGTAAATTTGCATGTGAAACAAGTAGTGAAAAGGAAAAAATATTTGGCAAATATGAAATAAGCAAAGGGACTGGAAAAGAGAAAAACAAGTGAGAGTAAAATGACGCAAAAAAATGTAGCAAGCTTTCTTGTCATGCCAGGACATCATAAAAGCTTCTTTTAATCGGTACATCTTAATTTCCAAGTCATTTGTTTGGGTCTTTTATATACAATTATATAACACAAAATTCATAACAATCTTAAGTGGTTAATAACATTGCCAATGTTTCATAAATACTTTGAATCAAGTGCATTCATTATAATATTTCTCCTACCCCTAAGTTTCTTCCCAGACCACACTTTTTCTATTATAGTTATATCTGATTACAGCTCCAAAGAAATTAGAGCAACTTGAATCTTGAGTTGGATCCAACAACCTTTAGCAGAAGATCTGAGTGTAACGGTGGTGGCAGAAGAGTTTTATATTACTTTTAACTATTTTACAGTCCTTGGGAAGCCCAGTAAGCAGTAATATTCGGTATAAGGGATAAGGTAAAACACCTAGAGCAAATCTCATTCCCCATCCATGGCATTTTTTATACTAGGCAAGATCTGATTAAATCTGGTCAAATTTATCTTTGAAGAGGAAATGAAATTACTGAACATTCCCAGCTGTATATTAGCATCATTTGGAAGAGCTTCTCTCTCCTGACACATCCCCCAGAATTCCATTCCATGACTTTCAAAACCATTGTCCGGTAGACAATATTGCAGGACAGTTCCCTGGACGGCCTTGGACTGACCCAGTTCTCCTCACTTTCTCGCTTATGTTTCTCAAGAATAACTGTAGATTGTGCTGGGAATACGACCTCCTGAGATGAAAAGGAACTGGCAAGGACAGCCCAGAGTGTTCCTGCCTGTCCTAGAACACGATTTCCTGCACTGTTTTAGCCCAGGATGTCATTTTCCCTCTGGACTATAAAGCCCTGGGTAGACTGCTTTCTGAGGTCCCTTAGCTGCAAGGCAAGTAAGTGGGGCACACGTGGCTGAGATTTCTCTGACCTGGGTGGTTTTTCTGAGCCTTAGGGTACTGGCTCACCACAAATCCTAGGCTTCTACTCTTCCTTGCTGCCTATGTGTGGGTAATAAAGTTCTTCTCCTAACTTGCTCTGTGAGCGTTCTGTCTCACCAAATTCATGCAAGTAGTAGAAACTGCAGTCTAACATGTAGTGGACTGAAGAGGTAACCAGTGCATAGTCAACCTGCTTCATGAATACCACGAGGGAGTCCCAAAGTGAATGGGCCAGGGTAATCAACTTGATTCCTTGATTCCTTAAGGATGTCTTTGTCCTTAGTATGAAATGATCACATGGTTGCAAACAGAAGACTGGACAAAATCTTCCAGTTTCCATTGATCACACAAACATAAGCATAGACTCTCTTCAAAGAGTGACCCATATCGAAAACTGGGATTATTAGAAGTAAAATGCTATTTCATTTCTCTTCAGGATGGACTTATATTACTTCAACCTTTTTGAGAGATTCTCAGGTAAATGTATACCTATCAGTAGAGCTTTTCATTTCCTAAGTTAGCAAATAAAATAATAAGCAATTCTTATTTGAAAAGCTGACTTTTCTTTTAAACCATTCTATTTTCTTGATCATCTTAATACATGCATCACCTTCTCTAATTGTAAACTAATACAATTTTAATTTTAAAAGTTGGAAATGCATATTCGAGACAAACATGATCTTACAAAATTGCAACAAATCTAATATTCTTGATCATCTCTTTTTCCAGCTGTCGCTTAAATAATTGTCAACCTAAATGAATGTCTGAGACACCTGGCATAGAGAGCCTCCTACTAAAGCATATTTTACACTGCATATTTAATAAGGTTTTATATCATTTTTCAGAAGGATTATAAAACAGAAAGCTTCTCATCTAAGGTTTTTGAAAGGTAGATATTTTAAGTATAATAAAAATCTATTCAGGGTATTCATGTATAACATCTGCACAAACAAGTTTAGGTCTATCTGTTTACCAAAAAAAAAAAAAAAAAAAAGTGAATCTATACATGATTCATTGTATTGGGCTTCTTTAATGGCCAATTCTGATCCCTGCCAAGATCTCATTGATTGTTCTATTAATATGTCTGAGGAAAAAAATGAAGAATAAATCAAGCAATCCAGGACCAACTTAGTCATGCTACAGAGACATGGCCTAAAAGTCAGAAAGCAAAATTCTTTGCAAAGTTTTATTAAGTACCTGTTGACTTCCTGCTAAATCAGTGCTGTTTCTGTGAATTAGACTGGTCTGTGTGTGTGGTGTGTGTTGGGAGGGTTAGGGAAGGGGAAGAGTGTTTCTAGGGAGGGGGGCCAGAAAGGAGGAGGAGCCATGGTTGATATGTGTTAGAAGCTTATATTCATAGGTATTACACTATAGGTGACCTGGAGTTTCCTTTTACGAGATGCCTTGCCTTGTATTGCCCCTCCAGAAACTTTGTAAAATCAAAGTACATCAGACAGAGAAGATGTATTAACAAATTCATTTGTCAATAACCAGCAAACTGATAAATAGAAAAGATCTTACAAACGGGGTGAGTTCTTCTCCTTCAAACAGCTCGTACTCATACTGTCTGGCAACCTCCTGACCTCCCATTCACTCCCTGGCCTGCCGAAATTTGCCTTTGGTCCTTGCCACTATCTTTTTACAGTCACTGCTCATCTCTGAATTGCCAAATTAGAAGAGCACATTTTATTGCTTACCTTATTAAAATGTTCTGCTGCTTTTTATGTTTGGTGATCATTCCATTGTTCTTAAAATTTTCTTAGCTCTTAACTTGTCCCCATACTCCCATGATGGATCTTTTACTTTTCCTTTCCCCATCCCTAATAGCCTCCTTGTGCTCCATCCTCTCCAGGGATCTGTCCTTAGAACTCTTCTCTTCTTACTCTACAAACACTTCCTAGAAGATCTTATCTACCTTACGGTTTTCAGTATCCAACATATGTCAATCATTCCTAAATCTATACTTCCAGCACAGAATTTGTTATGGGTTTAAAAGTCGTATGTCCATATGCCTACTAAAGTAAGTTAATTTACTTAAAGTGTCAATTCTCAATTGCCCTTATTTCTCACCCTCAAATCCCATTCATCACCAAAACCAATTGCTATTATTGCCTAAAAGAGTGGTCTGTCTTTGCCCCTCCCCCCACATATCCTTCACTCTTCTTTTCCTCAACCGCCACCCTTCCCACCACCTTGATTCTTGCTGTTTCTCCTTGGAAGGCTTCTAGAGTCTGTTGATTTGTTTCTAGACTTGAGCTCCTTAAATCTGTCTTCTTGAAACTTACTGTCTAGTAGCAGAGGCAGACAAAAAGCAAAATAAGTCAATATGCTAGAAGACAACAAGTGCTATAGAGAACAAAAAGGCAGGATAAGGGGTGGGAGACATATTGTAGAGTGGAGCACTGCTCGCAAAACAACCCTTTGGCTAGCTCGTACCTGCCTTTTTAAAATTACCTCAAAATTTTAAACTTTCACACCAAGCTGGGTTTGTTTTTCCTAGAATACACTATGCTGTTTCTCTCTCCTGTATCTGTGTTTATGCTGCCTCTGTGCCAGAAATATCCTTTTCCTTTTCAATTAATAACACATTCTCATTTAAGCATCATTAGACCTACCCTAGGTTGGCCCAATAAATACAGCCATCGACCTTGTTCCTTTTGCAACCTCTGCATCCCTCTACCATGCAGTTAGAGTTCTTAATTATTATTTTTAGCTTATCTTTCTGCAGGATGAGACAAACAATAAGGCAGTGATCAGATCTTGCCTGTATTTGTGTCCCCAACATTCTCACTTGAGTATTGCAATACTTGCCCCATGACTATATTTCTTTGATTCCATTTTTGTTCAATTTCCATTCCTCTTCATATTGACATAGTCTTTCATTAGATAAACCATTTTATTCTCTATATTTATAGTCTAGAATAGGTGATTTAAGAAACCTTCTCTTTTTTCTTCTTCTGCTTTTCATTTCTATGTATTGTGATTAAATTTTCAGAGTAATGCTCCAAATTACTCTTTCAACTGTTTTCAAATTCAAGAGTTGGAATGAGAATAAGAGGAATCCTATCACATATCTCCCAATTCAAAATAGTCCAAGCAAATACATGCAAAATTGAAAAACAAAAAACTAATAGGAAGAAACTACTTCTCTAGAAAACGGGAACTAGAAAAAGGAGGAGAGTTGGGGAAAAGACACTGTATCATTTTGGTTATACTGATTCTCTATAGAAAGAAAGAGTGGTAAAGAAAATTAATCAGTTGATAATAAGATAGACCATTGAGAAAAATTAAAACAGAGAAAATCAAAGAATCTGAGATATGAAAGTAGGAAGCTAAGGAGACTATTGCTTGAATTTTTTTCTTCAGTCTGTTGGAAGAGTGTCTCCTCATCCAATCTGCAAATTTTGTTCCTCTTACATTATTTTTAATTCAGGTTATCTGAATTTTTGCATCTTTTTCAACTTCATGTGTGTACATATATACAGTTTCCTTATAAAGTATTTATATATGTGTATATACTTATATTTTTATATTTGTAAATGTTAAATATATAGTTTTAATGTTTATGAACAATATACCTTCAACTGTAACAATAATTTTGATAAAGGTAAACTTTTATTTTTAAAAAACATTTTAATTAGATATACTGACAGTTTAACAAACATAAGGCAAATACTGCCAGTGAACAGTCATGTAAATTAATAGGCACTTGAGTTTGTTGCTAGCCATTATAATTAGTAATGGAAAACAAATAGCCAAAAGGTAAATGTGAACTAATTTACAGTATCTCATTAAAAATGCTTTGTCAAAGAAAAATAGTATCTTTCAAATGAAAAGTAATTGGAGCAATGAATTAGTCTAGGTTTTAATTAAAAATTGGAAATCCAGTATAACCGTTACCTAATTTTACCAGCTGGAAAACAGAGCACAGTAAAATTTAGCTAAACTGATTTAATATTTATATTACTAATGAAGAATATCTGGAGCATTATGTTTGATATACATTTGTAAATTAAGTACAAATTAGGCATCTAAGAAGGAACATATTTGAAAAGAAATATATTTATCATATATTGTATAATTTTTGTTCAGATTGCAGTAGCGTATTTTTAAACATGACAAAGCAAACTAAAATAGCCTTTTAAGAATACCTTAAAGGAGAAGTTTGATAATTTACATAACTCTGGTATAAAATACATAATCACAAATTCCAAATGTGAGCATTAAAAAAGTTTAGCCTTAGTGTAGTTCTAACATATGAGAGTAGGTATATTCAAATAACTAAAATACCTACTAATTTTTAACATGTTTACTTCATACCATAAAGCAAGGAGATTTGTTTTCATAATTTTCTTATTTTCACACTGGCCTTTGGATGTTTTCACTGTATATCCTTATATATTTTCCAATTCATCATCATCTCCTTACTTTCGAATTTCCTTTTCATGCCTCATATTGCTTTTATTAATGAAACTGTACGTTTTTATAGCCTATTTTGTTTTTTTAACCAATGCTTTGCCAAACGTTATTCCCATACATGACATCCTTCAGTGACTTACCATTGTTTACTAATGAAATTCCAATTTGCTGAGAATGCCATTTGTATCATTTGTGACTTAGTCCCCAACTTTCTGGATTTAGCTCTCACTATTAAATAACAAACTCTGTGGCATAAACAAACTGACTATATGTTATTGCACAGATGTGCACTTTTTATTATAAATTCTGAGTTCTGCTCATTCTATTCCATCACCTCTGTTTTGAATGGTCATTTTACTATTTAACTTAATCTCTAATTTCCTTCTTGTCAGGTCTCTATTTATCAAAATCCTATCCATACTTCAAGCCCTGTGTCAAGTTTTAACTCATCCATGAATCTTTCCCTTTTCACTTCAAAAGTAATTTCTTCTTCCACTCAATACCTAATATGAGAGTGTACATGAATTACATTTTATAGACTGTTTTATTTTAATGTATTTATACTGAGTACCAACTATGGCCAAGACACTGTTAGACAGTACAGGAATGTTATAGTGAAAAAGGAAACAATCAACTAAGTGAAGAAACAACACACATAATGGGAGAAAATATTTACAAACTACCCATCTGACAAGGGATTAATAACTAGAATATATAAGGAGCTCCAACAACTCAATACAAAAAAATCAAATAATCTGATTTCGAAAATGGGCAAAGGACCTAAACAGACATTTCTCAAAAGAAGACATACAAATGGCCAAGAAATATATGAAAAAATGCTCAAGATCATTAGTCATCAGAGAAATGCAAATCAAAACTACAATGAGGTATCATCTCACCCCAGTTAGAATGGCTTTTATCAGAAAGGCAATAACAAATGCTGGTGAGGATATGGAGAAAGGGGAACCCTCGTACACTGTTGGTGGGAATGTAAATTAGTGCAACACTATGGGAAACAATATGGAGATTCCTCAAAAAACTGAAAATAGAACTACCAAATGACCTAGTAATTCCACTGCTGGGTATATATCCAAAGGAGGGGAATTTAGCATATTGAAAAGGTATCTGTACTCGCATGTTTATTGCACTACTATTCACAATAGCCAAGATTTGGAATCAACCTAAGTGTCCATGAACAGATGAATGGACAAAGAAATTGTGGTACATATACACAGTGGAATATTATATATGGCCACAAAAAAAAAAAAAAAAGAAATCCTGCTTTTTGCAACAACATGTACGGAACTGGAGAATATTATGTTAAATGAAATAAGGCAAACACAGAAAGACAAATCTTGCATGTTCTCACTCATATATGGGAGCTAAATATTGAAAATAATTGAACTCATGGAGACAGACAGTAGAATGATGGTTACTAGAGTCTGGGAAGGATAGTGGGGAGGGAGGGATAAAGTGGGGATGGATAATGGGTGAAAAAATATAGTTAGATAATTAGATAGAATGGACAATATTTGATAGCACAACAAAGTGAGTGTAGTCAACAATAAGTTAGTGTATACTTTAAAATAACTAAACAAGTAGAATTGGAATGTTCCTGACACAAAGAAATAATAAATGCCTGTAGTTATGGATACCCCAATTACACAGATTTAATTCACATAGTATGCCTGTATCAAAACATCAGGTGTACCCTAAAAAGATATACAACTATTATGCACCCATAATGATGAAAAGTTTTTAAAAAGGGAAAAAGATATCATCCCTACTCTAAAGAATATTATATTTTAATAGAAATACACAATGAATACATAAATAACTATAATATTAAATAGAGTGAGGATGTTTCCCTAAGAAAAGTACATTAAAATTGTTGGGAGAATATTAAAATCTTCCGTTGAGAAAAGTTTCATTTGTGACAGCAACTGAGGTAGGCCTAAAATAAAATGAAGTAATTTTAGCAGTCAGAGATAAAGTAGAGATGAATATTTGCAGTTAAATAAATATGAATCAATGTATAAAGATAAAAGTGCTCAGGGTATGTTCCTGGAACTGTTATGGGCTAAATTATACCATTCCTCCAAATTCATATGTTGAAGTTCTAAATTCCAGTACCTCCAAATGTAACTACATTTGGAGGTAGAACCTTTACAGAGGTGATTTAGGAAAATGAGGCCATTAGGGTGGCCCTAATCCAACATGACTTGTGTCCTTATAAGGAAAGAAAATTTGGACATATAAAGAGACAGTTGTCATTCCTCATCCCACTCCTTCAAATCTCTTCTTCATTTGTCTTCCACAATACAACAATCCCTTGTGTTCTCTCTAATTTTCTGACAACTCCTTCTTTTCTAATTCCTCCACATAAATGTTGTACTATCCCAGTCTTCACTCCTTAGCATTAATTCTCTGCTTATACACACTTGTTCATTCCCAAGGTTTTACATCCCATTTGTATGCTGTGACTCTGAAATTTGTAACTGTGATTATCAACAGCTCCACTAAATTTGTATATTTAACTTTCTACATAACATATCCATACAAATATCTAGTAGGGATCATAACCCTAATACATCCAAACATAGCTCTTGATTCTTTCCCATCCAACTCCAACTCATCATGTCCAATAATCTTTCCTATTTCGGTAATTGCTACAACTAAAGTGTAGTTGTCCAGTTGTAATCTTTCTTCCTTTCTCTCAATATTCCCATCTAATCCACCTCAGTCCTCTCAGCTTTTCTGTCATGAGATATAATAAATCTGATTACTTCTCATAACTTTAAACACTAGCCACAGGCAGAGAGCTCCTTTGTCTCTAGTGTAGACTTCCATACACCATAGCTTCCTAAATCCCTTCTTGTTTCCTGTCTGGCTTACTATGGTCTATTTTCCATAAGTAACAAGAGTGATTTTTGTTAAATATTAATAATACTATACATATGTTAACCCTTTTCATTCTCCCAACCACCTGGTAAGAGGGTCCCATTTACTTTCCCATTTCACAGATAAAAATGAGTAAATTGCTCATGATCATAGCTGATAAGTAACAAAGCTGGGATTGAAACTGAGGCTGCCTGCTTTCTTATCTCACACCGTTATATACTCGCACCTATGCTTAAACTGTTCAGTGGCTTTTCGTCATTCACAGAATAAAATCTACACTCTACCATGACTTTGTCCTCCACTATTTTATATGATTTTGCCCTGCTTCTATCTCCTAATCTTCAAAAACCAACATGTTGGTTTCTATCTCAGATTGTTTGCACTTTGCGGCATTGCGTTTTCCTTCTAGTCTTCCACCAGATCTTTATCTGATTCACTCCCTCAATTATTCAGGTCTCTGCTCGATTGTCACTGGCAAACTTATCTAAAACCACTTTCTCATCCACATTTCTCCTCTCCCACCCCTTCACCATCTATCCCTTTGCCACTTCCAGAAATTATTAAAACATATTTGTTTAGTGTTTAACTGCCTAAAATCAGTATGTTAGTGTAGTATTATTTTCTTTACAATTTTAATATTTATGTCTTGAAATAACTTCACAGTTACTCAAAGCGTATTTTCTATCTATTGATGCAATCCTAGAAGAGGTCACTGTACAAGAAAAGAGTACATTTAACCATCCTAATATTCATACAAAGTGCCCTCACAATGCCATTTCTGTCACAGATATTGAAAAGTATATAATAAATGAACATGTGAAAGAATGGTTTCCTTCATATCATACATTTTAAAATATGATTAATTAATTAAATGGAATATCATTAATTAACGAATGATTTTTATTTGGGACAAACTTTCTTTGGCTTGACAAATTTAAATTACTCACCTATGCTTGATAGCAATAAATTATCTCAGGAAAAATAGAGTTTATATAAATTAAGAAGTAATTGTCTTCCCTAATTTCTGCTATCTTTAATTCTCTTTGGTTCCAGTCCAAATCTAACCAAGAAACTCTTAACCAAAATGCCATTAAACTAGTACATTTATTCTTGTTACTTGGCACCATCGCTCTAAAACCAAGGTGAAAATTTTAGCTGAATGTGAGCAGGGCCATTTTTTGCAAGTCTCTAGGATACAGTTTAATATTTAGTCCAGTAATACATTTTAAAATATTTCATTTTTTAAAGGATTTTTGTATTCCTTCATTTCTTCAAATACTAGATGAGAGTATAGCGTTTGAAAAGATAGAAAGTAACATGGGGAAGTTTGGAAAAGCAGCAGATATATGAGACATGCAAAAATAATGAGGCAAGAATATTTGCTGATCTGAACTTCAAGAGCATACTGATCTCCAGGGAAGGCATTTTTACAGACACTTCAATCATTTATGCTACTAGCCTTTGCTTTACTGGTGAGTGTTGAGTTGTTGTTGTTTTTTTTTTTTTTCCTAAATGGGTCAAGAGCACATACATTTTAAACACAGGAAATATGTTAAGGTACTAAATAATAAGGCCTTGCTTTAAAAATTATGACATTCATGAGGGTGTAGTTTAAGACTTCAGTTATCCCCAGTGTGACCTCCCGGGCTTGCTGCATTCTCAGCAGAACACCGTCTGCATTCTCTACAGTGTATGCAAATGCTACCAGATGTTATTGGAGAAACACAACATGTTAAGCACAT
Source organism: Indri indri (assembly GCA_004363605.1). Lineage (NCBI taxonomy): Eukaryota > Metazoa > Chordata > Mammalia > Primates > Indriidae > Indri > Indri indri. Next base: position 202,307 of record RJWJ010000056.1, read on the forward strand.
GACGTGTCGGGTAAGGGAAAAAGATATGTGTTTTTCCTCTTGAATATTAGCCTTCGTTCATTCCTCATTCTTTATCCTTTCCCCAGTGGTAAATCTGTGGTGCACAGTGACACATATTAACTCTTTCTGCCACTGGAGTCCCATTTAATGCCTTCTTGTCTTTATGCCTTCAATGGTTGTCTCATGGCTCGCTCACACTCCAGATTCCTGAACAGACTTATTGCCTTCTGTTCTGTGTGCTTGTAAAATGTCCATTGATAACATTCCTGGGACATCCTGAATGAGAAAAAAAAAAAAAAAAAAAACCTCCATCCAAGCCTGAGATTCTGTGAGTTTACAGATTTGAAGAAATGACCAACATAAACATTTATTAGAAATCATGACCGATGGGGGGGAAAAAAGAGACAAAACATAGTGGAGAAGGCAAAGCTTGGGTCATTGGTCTGTTGATAGACTGATCTTTTTGTCTATCTCTATTATTTGTGCTCTAGAATTTCCCTTGTGAAGAAGCTTAGTGGGTCATTTATTTCTTCACAGAACCCAGGAACAAATAAGTTGTCTACTACATGTTTGGCATGAAAATCATTACCCTGCAGGTTATCAAATTCAGAAAAATATTTTCAAGGTATAGATTTGACCCTCCTTACATATTTCAGTACTTTTTTAATCCTAGAAAACTACAATATGGTTCTATTCTTTCATTAAGTACCTATGCTAAAATGGCACTTACCGATGAAATAAATTTAAACCTTTTAAGTAATTCCTTTGCACCAGTTTGTTCACCTTTTTTTATTAGAATAAACTATAGATTTTTTTTCAAAACTAAAAACATTCTTGTCATTCATGCTTGGCAGATGTTGTGAGTTGGAGAATACCCGTAAGTGTTTAAAAAATATATTCACTCTATGATAAATTTATTTGTTCATAAATGTCAGCTGGGCTTTTAAGCCTGTAGGAAGCAATGCCTGTAAAACTTTAAATTTTTATAAACTTTTAACTTTAAATGTAGTCTGGAGGAATACAAATTAAGGTGGCACCATGTAAAAATGTACGATTTTTCTCCCTCAGAGCTACTTTTCTGCAAACATGCTGTACAGTAACTCATGTCATACGACCAGGCTATGTTTTACTACTTAGTTGTGTGACAAGGGGTTTAATCAGCCTGAAAAATGTTGACATCTCAAGATTTGTGTTAGAAAAGAACATAATGCCTGATCTTTGGAACTTGGGACTAAAAGCTCACACTTTTCATTTAGTAGAAAATCGGATAACTATACACCAGTAGGAATAGATGGTGCAGAAAAATTTAAATTAAATATGAAAGATGCATACTGTCAGGCATTAGAGTGTGCTATTACCCTTGATTTAACGAAGCCCAATGTCTAGAGAAAGACCTCTAACTTGTCAGATTGTTCTTCATAAAATGAACATTTTTTTCCGTACCGGCTTGCTCTTTTTAAAGGTTTATTTTTAATATAAGCTCTACTTCCTCCAGGAAGCTATTGGAAACAAAACTCACAGGCATGTAAAATACTTAGTAGTTGAACATACAAACTGACAACAATGGTTGGAAGAGCATATATAATAAACATTTTGAAATAAGTTATTTCTTAAGACATTTAAAGTTCAGCTTTCTAATCAAATTTGACATTTAAAATAATTAAATTCTGCTGTTCTGAGACTAACATAACTGGCTCATGATCTCATTCATTCATTTCTTCATGTAATAAGTAATAATTGAATGGCTACTGCATGCCAAGCTCTCTCGGATTTTTAAGGGCATTTGTTACAGTATCTCATGGAAAGTATTATAGGTGTAATCACTCTGGAGCTCAAATGGGTTTCCAAGACAATATTCTGAAATTTTATATCTCCAGAAGGAAAGACATGAACAAATCATGATATCTGACATCACACAGAATGAATTCAAATTTGAACACAGCCACTCACTAGCTGCATGAACTGGGTTGTTTGAATGCTCAATGTCTCAGTTTTCTCATCTGCATGACGGAGAATAAAGTGATATCTACCTCATAGGGTTGTTATAATGATTAAATGTGAGAATATATGTGATGTGCTTAGCAGTGTCAGATACATAGAAAAATATCCAATAAATATTAGCTAGTACTAATATTACTTGCAATAGTACTTGATAGCAGCACTAGCAGTATTTGCGTTTAGCTTAACACACTTTAATATACAATATAATGTATTGTAATATATTATATTAATATTTAATTTATCTAGGAAAACATACCTAGGCTTATTCTTAATTAACTCTTAAGTGTTAAAAATGTTAAAGATGCCAGTTTACTTTTCCTCAAATGACTACATGAAAATGTGTACATATAAATAGAAACATGATACTCAGAAAAAAGAATTCCTTAAGGTGATGGCATTATAAACTAAACCCATTGTGTCCAATGGCAAAGTGAAGTAAGAGAACTGGTTATTAGCTGCTACCAAGTGAATCGAATAGAGTGTGTCTCAGTAAGTTTGCAAGTTCAGTTGAGATGATAAAAATAAAAACACTCAAACAATTAAAGAATAAGAACAATAAAATTTTAACTCATTTGGTACAAAAAAAATAAAATACCACATACTGATTTAAAATGAAATAGTAGTAAAGAAAAATCAAAAAAATATGATTGAAGATAAGGTATTCCTAATACAGAACACCATGACCTTGAATGGAAAGAAAGGGTAGAACCCAGACAAATAAAAAGGATATGAATGCCTTTCCGTCAGTCCAGAGACAAAACTTGGACAAAAGTCTAGAGGCAGGTGGGGGAAAGAGCAGTGAAGAAATATAACAGACACAGCAAATGTGGTGGGGTACGAACTACTGGACTTAAAAGACAAAATAAACCATCTAAATATAAGCTAAAAGTCTAGAAATATGATGGAAGCTTTGTGTTGATGTAAGATTAATTCTTACAGTCCTGAACAGTTTAGGTTAGAGTGAGAAGATTTTGGTGACAATGAATATGTGATGAACACCTACTACATACCACTAAGCAAGACTTCTTGCATTCACTGGCTCATTATTCTTCATGAACTCCCTGGAGGGATATATAATTAGCTCATGGTTAAGGTAATAAAACTAAGGCTTACAGAATTTAAGCAATTCAACCAAGTCCAAAAAACTAGCAAGGATAGGATATCAAAAACTAATTTTAAAGATTAATGAATTATTCTCATTTTAAGAAATAGCAATATTTAACATTTATTAATTAGAATCCATTATTTTAATTTCTTGAAATTCCCATTATTTTCATAAAATAAACAATTCTTACTGAAGAAATACACTTGAACAACAATTTCTTCATGATTCAAAGCTTACACGATCTCTTTACTATCAGTGTTGCTGACAGTTATGTTATTCTAGTATTCAGGACTTAGTGAATTTGGCAAGGGAGAAGTAAGCACCCTGCATAAACAAAACTTCAAAACAAATATGTCATCCATACTACCTCAAAAGAAAATATGTTCTTTTCTTCCAAATACAAGATAACTGGATAAATAGCAGGGGCTAGAGTGGATGGAGGAGGGACCAGGGGAAGGGCAAAACTGCGTGATAGATTCAGCTTCATTGTATTACCAAATACCCTCGACTTCCCACCCATCACTTGTTTTCCTTCTGCCATTTCCTCAGTTGTGTCAATTATTATACTGGCTTCACATCAAATTTGAAGGGATCTCCTACACAAAAGAAAAATGTTTACATATCAAAATATAAAAGTGCACATAGATCTTATCATTTATATTAAAATTGGTTTTCATCAGTGTATGTTACTCCCGAATCCCTACATCTAAAAATCAGGCTCCGAAAAGGTGTTCCAGCATTCTGAACCCCATAAACAACACTGATCTGTTTGTGTCGATTTTAGATTGTTTATTTCCCTACTTTATAGTTCTTGGATTTTGTATTATTCTCCATTACTTTGATTTCTTTTACAGCAAAGTTTGTGTTTCAACTGCCTGTTTGTTCCCGGCGGATTTCTTACTGCTAAAACTTGGTTAGTACTCTAAATACATGTGCACAAGGAATGTTTGAAGAATTAAGGACTCTATGTTGAACCATGCAGTGAAAGTGGGAATAAAAAAATCCTTAACATTATTACTCTTTGATTTTCTATTCCAGATTAATTTTCTTACTTCTCAATGATAATTGAGATTAAAATATATACCTTGTATAAGACTGCTTTTTAATTTCTATAAAAATCTATTCTTATCTTTACATGTAATACTGTCTTTTTGACAAAGTAGGAGAAACAAGGTTAAAAGTAGTAATAGAAATGTAGAAGAGAAAGCAACTTTAAGACAGAAGAGAAACCCATAGAAAAGGAAAAGAAAATGACTATTACCATAGAGAATAATCTGAACCGACTGAGTAACAAGTAACTCAACAAAGTGAGGTTAATAAAGTGACAACAGGCATTAGATTAAATGTATTTCCTTTCATTCAGTGTAAATCCATAGAATCCCCAAGATCAATTTAACTACAGAGTAATATTGTCTTCTATATTCGATATGTTTCTGGACAGATTATTTTTTAAAAGGAAAAACTGGCTATATCTGTACAATTAAGACACAAGACACCAATGTTTTACAAATATGTAGGCTGTTCATGATTGCCCCAAAACATTAATCTGTCTACACTATTTAAATAGAGAAGTGTGTTCAATCTTTGGCAATTTTTGGCTTGCAGTTGCCTGAGTCTAATCTCTGCCTTTGCAGAACATGGAGTTCTCCACGTCTGTCTCTGTCTTTACATGCCCATATTCTTGTGTGTTTGTTTTGCAAATCCTCAATTGTTACATAGACTTTAATGTCTGGAAGAGCGTGAAAGTGTGTCTGTTACTAGAAGAAAACCTTACTTTACAAATACAAATATGTAGAGATTAGTGGATGTTATAGACAATTCTTTCCTTTTTTCCATTTAAAATCCATACAGGTTGTATGTTTAATGTGCATCTCTGTCGGTTTTCCCTAATTTTCCTCCTCTTCCATGGTGATCTTAGTTTCTTTGGCCCTCTTCCTTCTCTCCATGGTCTGGATTATTGGTCAATAGGCTCCAATCATTACTCTTTCCAGCCATCTAGCAATATGGGCAGGCAGGCTGTAGGAGAGGTCGGGTTGCCTTAAAGATCCTATGGAAAGAAGTCTTTAGATCTGTCAGTTAAACATCTACAATCAAAATTACTCTTGCAAGTATCAATAACTTTTATTTGATGTTATGATAATAGAATTTCTTCTCCCTTTTCTCATCTTACCTGAGGCTGTCTTCTAGGAAGAGGAATGCAGAAAAAAGTAGTTGAAGGAGGAAGCAAATCTTGTCTTACTGCATAAAATTGGGAAAATAGAACAGAATCATGTAGCATGTTATCTTTAGGAAAGGAATACTGTAGTACTCTTATCTTTTTAAAATTGATACAAATATTTATACTTATTTATGGGGTATGTATTTAACATTTGCACATGTATAGACTGTATAATGATCAGGTCAGGATATTCAGAGTGTCCGTCACCTTGGGTATTTATCATTTCTACGTATTGGGAACACCTCAAGTCCTCTCTTCTAGCTGTTTTAAAATATACAATACGGTGTTATTAACTATAGTCACCCTATTTTGCTGTCAACTACAGTCACTCCACTCTGCTATCAAACATTAGAACTTATTTTTTTAATCTTTCACCTAGCCGTATTCTTATAAGTACATTAATCATATTGGATTATGAATTCAATCCAGTGTGACCTCATTTTAACCATCTGCCACAGGGAGAGAGCAACATGGACTCCTGTGGGAAAAGAATTTCAGGTAAAATGAATTGCCAGTGCAAAAAGTAGGAAGATTACTGACAAGTCCAAAGGAGGTCCCGGAGGGCAGGGAGGTCAGTGTGAATGCAGAAAAGTGTGCAAGCCGGCAAATAGTAAATGTCAGAGTAGAAAGAAGGAACCAAATTTTGCAGGGCCTTGCAGGCTATGTAATGACTTTGGTTTTTAGAGTAAAGAGAGAGTTTTAAGCAAAGTGACATAATCTTTTATTTTTAAAGAACCACTGTGGCTGCTATAACTAGATAGAAAGGAGGCGAGGACATTAGTAGAGAGACAAGTTAAAGGAATATGGCTATCCAAGTGAGAAAGTAATGCATTGGACCAGGGTAATAGAGGCAGAGGTATGGCGATAGATCAGATATGTTATGATCAGATGTATTTTGAAGCCACGAAATCTTCTGATGGGTTTTGATATAGGATGTGAGAGAAATAAAAGAGTTAAAGTTAGATCTAAGTTCTACCCTCTAACTTTCAACTGGAAGAAGAATTTTCCATTTACTGAGATGGAGACAACTGTGGGTACAGCAGATTTATGGAGATCAGGAGTTACCTTCAACATGCTGAGATGGAAGTTAAAAGAGGAAAAGAAAGGGGAATTTAAAAATAGGAGTTTATGAGCCTACAGTTTTATTTAAACCACAAAACTGAATGAAATCACCAAGTTAGTGAGTTTAATTAGAAAAGACGACAGGGTCAACTACAATTTTAAGAGATCTAGGAGAAGAAAAAGAGCCAGGAAAGACTTAGCTTTCAAGAGAAAAACTACTAATGTGTGGTATGCCGAAAGCTAAGTAATTAACGTGCAAGGAAGCAGGTGTGATCAACTGTATCAAATGATGCTGCCAGATTATTTAAGAAGATACTGAGGTTTGCCCACTGACTTCAGCAATTTACAAGTTATCGTGACCTTGAAAAGAACAGTTATATGTAGTGATGGGGGCAAAAGCCTGATAGGAGCAGTCTTTAAAAAGAACAGGAGGACAACAATAGGGACATAAAGTATAAAAAATGTATCCAGAAGAGAATGGAATGGACCTTGGGTGAGTTTCATCGTGGATTTCAACTTCATATAAAATGGTTTATTTCTTTTTTTAAAAAAACATTGAGACTAACTATCAATATTCTAACATTTGTCAATTTCAGCAAAATGGTACATAGGGGTTTTATAGCGTAATTTGCACTTTATTTAAAAGAAAAGACATAAAACAAAACCAATGAGTCCTTTGGAAGAGATTTTCAAGAAATTCAAACTTTAGAAACTTAATGACATCTTAGAAAATTATGTAAAGACAGGAAAAGATTCTAATTCAGCAAAGACTGATTTATTTTGACTATCTCTTTCATTATCAAAAAAATCTGTGGAGGTTAAGTATAGATATGGAGAGAATCCAAGTCCTGGGGCAGGTTGAGGGATGGGTTATGATTTTTAAAGGTAGGAGGTAGAAAGAAACCAACCAAGACAGGTGTCATGCATATCCTTTATGAAGTCTGGAATTGAAATAAGTCAAAGTATCTATGGGTGTCAAAAAGATGAGATGTAATGTTAGAAACTAAAGGGAGAGTCAAATAGACTGAGAGTCAAAGCTGAAGGTAATTCCAGAATGTGTGGATGAAGGGAAAGGGAGTAACAGTAGAGAAGACGTGTTAGATGCTAATATTGGACCGATGAGCTGTCCTAGACAACTTGCATGACCCTCAGTGAGATCACACTCTACCCCGGTTTCATAAAGAAAGCAGAATCACCTCTGGACTACAGTATAACCATATGTATTTCTCTGAATTTGGTCAGACTGCAACTGGCTATTTTCAAACAAGTATATTTATCTATAAAGAGCAAGTTACAGATATGGATTTTCAATAAGCTCCTTTATGGCACTTACTTTGTTCTTCGTTCTCTTATATGTATCCACCCCCTTAATCTGTACTCAGAAAGTAGAAATTTGGCATACTCTATTCAGTGAATACTGATGTCCTTATAGTCAATGGATAAACTTTTTAAACAAATAATTCCCAGATGTGTATGAAATGTTGGTGAATTAAGTCATTTAAATTGCTTTTCCAAGGACTCTGTTGAAACCTTTCTTAAGGAGAACATATACTTACAAAATTTTATCCATATAGCTAAATTGTGTCTATGTGAAGATTACCTAAATTTAGTTTGCAGATTTAATGTAGTTCAAAATTATACTTAAAATATTAACTATTTGTCTGAAAAAGTGAAAGAAAATAATAAAATTTCTTTGTAGTTCTTAAAAAAGTTAAATGTAATCGGTGAAAAACAGAAAGTAACAAAACTACTATATTGATAGCTATTTTAGTCATGCAATAAAATTGCTTAATATAATTCATTTTTCACTCAAATGCATCAACTTAGAATTAAGTTGACTATATTAAATCAAAAGTTGATTGGAAAATGTGGTTGAAGTTAAATATAACAGGTTTTACTGAGATCAAAGAAGCTTTCTTTTAATAATCCCAAAGGTTACATTATATTTTAATGTTTTTCCTCCTGAATATTTTGGAGTATTACTATGCAAAGATCAGCCTTTTAAGAGTTTTAAACTACACCAAGTATGATCTCATTTTATTTGATATTTCTGAAGAACTCTTAAAAGTAAATAAGATGAGAAAACATTTAATTTGACATTTCTTGAATTTAAATATTCATAAGGTGATTGATATTTAAACATCTACTGAAGAGCTTGATTTCAAAGAACCAATCAATGTATCAAATTCAGCTGTATTACTTTGGGATGATGAGGTTATATTGTACAAATAACATTAGCTTGCTTATATAGGAAAATGAATTTTAACTTTATATCTATTTTAACCTATAAAACATTATTTGAAGAGATAAATCATTTTCTCTTTAACTAAAAATACTATTGTCCTCTGAATTGCAATATTTCTACATACTATTATATAGTATTTTAATTGAAATATCATTTGCTGTTCAAATTAAAGAAACATTTTGGACTTCGGAGAAATTTTACTATACTTTTGTCTTTTTAGAACAAAAATATGGTGCATTTTATTACAGGAAACAAAAAATAAATTTGCTTGGCTTTGCACTTGAACTTCATATAATTTGCCTTTAAAAAGTATATTTAGAAACTGAGAATGTACACTGGACTTAAGACCACAAAAATTTATGAAAGGACAGGAGTTAGGATATAAAATAAAACTCAAAATGTGAGATTTTTATGACCTGTTGCAAAATTATTTAGTATCCAAGGTCCTGTTTAACTTTAAAAAATAGTGAGAAGCTGTTCTCAACTCAAAAGTCAGATATTTTGAATAATATTTTGCAGATATTAAGAAATCTCAACCTTTTCCTTTTAAATAAAAATTAAGTATTTTATAGGTATGCATTTGTTTCATTAGAAAATATATTTCAAAATTCAGTTTTGTTTAGCATGAGATACATAGGGAGTTTTGATTCAATAGAGATAGAATAAATTTTCAAATGTAAAAGGTGCCAAGATAACTGTGGCAACTATTGAAGTGTGAAAGTATCACCCTTTGTATAATGTGTGAAATGCTAAAAAGTAAAATCATTAAATCACTGAAAGAATAGACTTTATTTTGCTTGAAAGAAAAGGAAGTCAAACCCAAACATAAAAGCAGAGGAAGAAGCTATAGAGTAAATGATGAATGGATTTTTAGTACAGGGAAAATGTAAAACATTCTCTGTCAAAAACTAGTAGAAACAAATTAAAATGAGAAAACATGATCCATGCAAAAATATTTGCAACTTTCTGGACAGAGAGCTAATGTGCTTACTATAAAGTAAGTTGTCATCAATTGATAAGAAAAAGCAAATAACTTGAGAATAAAATATTCTAAAACAAAATAGCTGAAAAAGAGGTATAAATGGTATATTAGTAGTTGTGAAAATATACAACCTTAGCAATAGTAAATGGAGAACAAAATAAAGTCACAATTGTGATGTTATTACTTTCTAATCAAATTGGTAGCCTTTTAGACATAATCATAACATCAGTGTCAGTAGTGGTGAGTTTGTAATACTCACAGGCCTTGAAAAATAATCTTTATATTTTGATATGGAGATGCTGCTATTTCACTTAGCCTAACAAAAATTGAAAACATAGTTCAAGACAAAATAAAATAAAATAAACACATAAAATGTATACACATGGATGGCTACTGGAGAATTATATAATACACTCAAAACTGAAAATAAATTCAGTGTATAAAAAGGTTTCTATTTAAATAAATCTTCACATATACACGATGTAGAATATTCTATAAGCACTAGAAGTCATGTGTTATAAGAATACTTAATGACACTGAGAAATTTTACTGATAATTTTTTAAATTTAAAAAGTTATACTATAATATAGGTTAATTGTCAGACCAAAAATTATAAATAATATGCAAAATATGTGTCATATAAATGAATATGTGTGTATGTGTACATTCATATCTGTGGCTATATAACTTTTAGAAATTATATCTAGTAGGTGATACCCCATTAGTATCCATTGGTACTTCATTTATCTATGATTATCTCTGGAATATGAAATTACAGGTGCTTTTTCTTGTTTTGGGTTGCTCTACAATTTTTGTCCCAAAGAGCATATATTACCGTTTTAATCCTAATTTTTTTTTGTAATTTTAAATTTTATTTTTAATTTACAAATAATAATTGTATATATTTATGGAGTACATTATGTGTTAATATATGAGGTTTGGGTGTGGGTAAGGGCAGATATTAATCACGGGCTACACAATTTAAGAGAATAAACTTTAGTGACATATTGCACAGAGCAGTGCGATAATAATAATGCATTCTATATTTCAAAATTGCTAAAAGAGAAGACTTTAAATGTTTTCATCGCAAAAATGGTAAGTAGGTATTCATAATATAACTGGTAGTGTGTAATGAATGGGAAAAAAATTGGGGTTAAAATCTATTGAGACATGTAAGTAGAGCTTTACACTTGATAAAGGAAATGTTACAAGATGTGAACATTCCTTATTCACAAGCCAATTGAAAACCTCAGAATTAGATCATTTTACTATTGGTTGGCTGAGCTTAAAAATCCTTCCCAAGAAGAAATCTAAGTGTCCATACGATCAGAGTTGGCAGTTGACCTGAAACTTATTTTCTGCTATTTGTTTGTGCTCTCACTGTTAAAATAACCTAAATATTGTAGTAACAAAGTTACTCCAAATCTCAGTGCCTTTACACAAAAACGTTTATTTCTCACTTGAGGTAAAATCTTGTGTGACAGCGAAGGGTAAGTCCTCATTGTCACTCAGGAACCTCTGCTGAAAGAGGCACCAGTGTTCTTGCACCATCTGGAACAAGTGGCCTCCTTGGGGCTTGCAGCAGGAGAAGAGAGATCAATAGGGCTGAGGATTTTAAATGTTTCTGCTGATAAGTGATAATTTCCTTTCTTATAGCCCATTGGCCAGAAATAGTCACAGCTCCACATGACTGCAAACGCTGGGAAAGGTAGGACAAGACACGGATGTTCTGAGAAAAACCTTGCATATTCAGTGAGTACATACATGCATGCTATTGGTCAACAAAATTAATAGGCATTTGTAGCAGTACATACCTTCAATACTTTTATATTTCCTGAGTGAATGTACAACAGTTCTAAGAGTTGTCTTCTTTTTTTTATTTCAATCTTAAAATTTTATAATCTGAAAAAGAAGAGGGGTGCTTTTTCTGATACACAAATAATCTAGAATAAAATGTACTTATAGGAAGGAATCAATAATAGACTTGTAGTGTGACTGGTAGTTTTACTTACATTCTTGTTTAACTCCAGCACAAAATTGGTGGAAAGGGGACAGTGCTCACTTAACTGAAGGGTAAAATCAGGGACATAGAGTTGAAGCAATTTGGCCAAGGGCATATAAAGTAATGTTAAAAATGAAATTTAAATCTAAAAATGCATGGTTTCAAAAATAATAATCCTTTTGGCATAAAATATTGCATCTCTTTACAATGAAACAAAACTCCAATTTCCCTTCAAATGGAAATTTCAATCTGAAACAACCAAAGTTGGTTCAGAATTGTAATTACAGTTACACAATCCTATCGATAGGACATTCCATTGTTGGACTTGGTTTCTTACTAGAATATTTTGTTCTTATGTTGTGATATGTCTTGTGGTAACTCCTATTATATCTAGTGAAACTAGTTCTATTTCACATTCCTACCATTGGTGGGATCTGAGCCTCAGTGAACATATTCATCAGAGGAATAAAGTAAGGCTTAATACTCAAATGTCACAGAAGTATGGTTCATATATTAAAGCACTGTTGTTGTACTTAACGTTTCTTATTCAGACTTGGATCCACTTGGATAAGTCTCATATATAAATGTTTATAGGCAAAGAAAAAATTATAAAACAGAATTTATAATAAGGTTTTTTAACTTGGTTAATTCTAGTTAATGGTTTCTTATATCTTCATATTTTTGTTATTGTGTTTTTATATTTTCTAACTTTTTTCAATGATCATGCATTGCTCTTATAATAAGAAGTAAAACAATTTGAAATAAACTATTTCAAATTAAATATAAATACAAATAGTAGCCCTACTTAGCAAACCAGCATTCCTTACTTTATCAAAAGTCTCATCTAAACAAAAGAAATGCAAAAACGAGAAGTGACAGCTGCTCCAGATGAGAAAGAATCAGCACAAGAACTCGGGAAATACAACAAATCAGAGTGAAAGGACACCTTCCAAAGGAGCATAGCCTTGATACCAAAACCAGGAAAGAACACACACACACAAAGATAAACAAGAAACCAATATCCTTTATGAAAATAGATGCAAAAATCCTCAACATAATACTAGGAAACCAAATTCAACAGTACATCAAAAAGATAATACACCATGATCAAGTGGGTTTTATCCCAGGGATGCAAGGATGGTTCAATGTACACAAATCAATAAATGTGATTTGTCACATAAACAGAAATAAAAAAAAAAGACAATATGATCATCTTAATAGATACAGAAAAAGCATTCAATAAAATCCAGCACACATTCATGATAAAAACTCAACAAACTAGGCACAGAAGGAATGTACCTCATAATAATAAAAGTTATACATGACAGACCTACAGCCAACATCATACAGAATGGGGAAAATTTGAAAGCACTATCCCTAAGAACTGGAAGAAGACAAGGGTGCCTTCGCTCACCACTTCTATTCAACATAATACTAGCCAGAGCAATCAGTCAAAAGAAATAAATAAAGGGCATCCAAAATGGGAAAGAGGAGGTCAAATTATTGGTGTTTGCCAACAATATGATCTTGTATCTATTAATAGAAAATTCTAAAGACTCTACCAAAAGACTCCTAGCATTCAAAAATAGATTCAGTAGAGTCTAAGTTGACAAAGTCAATGTACATAAATCAGTAACATTTCCATATACTAGTAACAGTAAAGCTGAGAGTCAAATCAAGGACTCAGTCGGATTCACAATAGCCACAAAGAAAACAAAATACCTAGGGATATGTATGCTTAAATAAGGAGGTCAAAGATCTCTACAAGAAGAACTACAAAATACTGAGGAAGAAATCGTAAATGACACAAACAAATGGTAAAACATTCACACTCACAGAATGGAAGAATCAAGGTTGTTAAAATGTCCATATTACCCAAAGTGATTCACAGATTCAGTGCAATTCCCATCAAAATACCAATGTCACTTTTCACAGATAGACAAAAAATAACGCTAAATTTCATAAGGAACCCCCCAAAAAGCCCAAATAACCAAAGCAATGTTAAGCAAAAAGAACAATTTTGGAGGCATAACATTACCTTACATCAGATTATACTACAAGGCTATAGTAACTAAATGCCTGGTACTGATATAAATGTAGAGATTTAAGCCTGTGGAACAGATTAGAGAACCCAGAAATAAAACCATATAGCTATGATTGATTTTTGACAAAGCAGACAAAAACATACACTGGGGAAAGGATTCAATAAATGGTTCTGGGAAAATTGGAAAGCCTCGTGTAGAAGAATGAAATAGGATCCCAATTTCTCACCATGTACCAAAATTAACTCAAGATAGATTAAAGACCTAAATGTAAGACCTTAAATCATAAAATTTCTGGAAGAAACCACAGAAAAAACCCTTCTAGACATTGGCCTGTGCAAAGAATTTATGACTAAGACCCCAAAGGCAAATACAGCAACAACAAAAGTAAATAAATAGGACTTAATTACATCAAAAAGTTTCTGCACAGCAAAGGAAATAATCAACAGATTAAATAGCCAACCTATAGAATGGGAGAAAATATTCTCAAACTGTACATCCAACAAAGGGCTAACATCCAGAATCTATAGAGAACGCAAACAAATCAGCAAGGAAAAAAAATAAATAACCAAATTAAAACGTGCACAAAAGACATGAACAGAGTTTTCTTAAAAGAAGATGTACAAATGTCCAACAGACATATGAATAATGCCCAGCATCACTAATTATCAGGGAAATGCAAATTAAAACCACAATGGGCTATCACCTTAGCCCTATAAGAATGGCCATTAATAAAAAATCAAAAAGCAGTAGATGTTGGCATGGATACAGAGAAAAAGGAAAACTTATACACTGCTGATGGGACTGTAAATTAGTATAACCCCTATGGAAAACAGTATGGGGATTCCTCAAAGAACTAAAGGTAAACATACTATTTGTTCCAGCAATACCACTACTGGTTATCTACCCAAAAGAAAAGAAGACATTATATCAAAAAGACATCTGTACCTGAATTGTTTATGGCAGCACAATTAATAGTTGCAAAGATATGAAATTACCCTTAGGGTCCATCAATTAATTAGTGAATAAAGAAAATTATTACATATAATTATATACACACACACACACACACACACACACACACACACACACATACACACACAGACATACACACGACTCAGCCATAAAAAGGAATGAAATAATATTATTTTCAGCAACTTGAATGGAACTAGAGAACATTATCCGAAGTTAAGTATCTCAGGAATGGAAGACCAGACACCACACATTCTCAGGAATGAGTGGGAGTCAAACACGGGATACACATGGTCATAAAGTAGTGTAAAGAACATTGCAAAACAAGAAGGGAGGAGGGTGGAGTGGAGTTAGGGATAAATACTTATCTATTGGGTACAATGTGCACTATTCTGGTGAAGGGCACACTAAAAGCCCTGACTTTAGCATTATACAATTTATCCACATTACAAGAACATTTGTATCCCCTAATATTTTGAAATAAAAATTATTTTAAAAATCAATTAATTTTTTAAAAACCTTTTCTTGGTAACATATGTTTTAATTTTACTCTAAAGTTATATAGTCCTCTTAAATATTAATATCTTCTAATATCTCTATAATGTTTCTGTGTTTAGGATTTTATTTGGTCTAACATTTACTTTTGTGTAGTGTACAAGGTTATTTTAATTTTGTTCTTTCAAAACGTTCCCTACTATTGAATAACCCCTCCTTCCCCTCTGTTTTGATGTGCTACTTTTAAAATAAAAGTAAATCCTAATTATGTCCACAGATTTTTATCTGACTCTAAGGGCCCATTTATATATCATTGCCTTGCTAGTTTAATTGGTAGAGCCTAATATTTTATTTTAAATCCTTCTGTATCTAGTTTAATAATGTTACTATTAGATAATCTTTTAGTTCTAATATCATTGCTTCAGTTGCTTTCTTGCTTTCTTTTTATGACATATGTCTGGTAATTCTCTTTTCATCCATGATTTCCAACATTCTTGCTCCATTTTGCTTTAGATGTGTTTTTTATAAACAGCTAAATTTTGGTTTTGTTTTTCCAGTCTGAAAGTCTGTCATTCAACAGATGAACCTGACCCATGGGTCTGAAAACTTTTTCTGTAAAAACCTTTCTTAGCTCTTGGCTCATTCAAAACAGAGTATGGCTCACTGACACCTGGGTTAAAGTTTAACTCATTCAAATTAAATAATTGTGATTAACACAGACGTTTCTACATGCCAAATACTGCCCTAAGAACCTTACATATAATGATTCATTTAATAATCAAAAGAAGCCTATAATGTTTTATAATGAGCTACTATTATCCCCATTCTACTGATAAAGATATTGAGAGACAGAGACTTGCCCAAGGTCACTCAAGTGGCAAATGATAAAGGAAGAATTTGATTCCAGGTAGTCTGGCTCCAGAGTCCACAGCTTTGATCACTATAAATATATTACTACCCATTGATGAAAGACAGAAGCATGTGTCTCACTATACCCTTACTATCTTATTTCATGTTTTGTTTTACAAGTGGTTAGTTTTAAATTGCTGTTGTAACAAGTTGCCTCAAACTTAGTGACTTGAAATATTGCTAATGTATTATCTCCCAGTTGTGTAGCTCAGAAATCTGGTGGGCTCAGCTGAGCCATCTTGAGTCATCTTCAGGTCTTACAAAGCTGACCTCAAGATGGTGACAGGGCTGCAGTCCTATCTGGAGGTTTTAGGGGTGAATTGGCTTCCAACCTCCTTTAGGTTGTTGCAGTTACATGCAACTGTAGGACTGAGGTCCCCTTTTCCTTGCAGGCTGTTGGCCAGTGGTTGTTTTCAGTTTCAAGAGGCTTGCAGCATTCCTTGGTTCATGCTCCCTCCATCTTCAAAGCCAACAATGAAGGGTTGAGGCCTCCTCATGCTTCCGATCCCTCTGACTCCCAATCTTGGCTCACTTTTCTTTTTCCCTCTTCCCCTCCATCTCTCTCTCCTGTCTGCTCCATCTGACTTTAAAGGCTCAGGTGATTATACTGGATGCATCTGGATACTCCATGCTAATCTCCTTATTTTAAGGTGAGCTGATTCCTAATCTTAATTCTATCTGCAAAGCCCCTTCACAGCAATACCTAGATTCATGTTTACGCAGAGAACAGGAAACTTAGAAGTCCGCCTAGACTTCCCTCTTCCAGAATTTCTTTTTCACTCTTTTTTTATTTTCCTACTCTGTATTCCCAATCGGGAAGTACAGCCTCTTAAAATATTTATTCTGTCTTTGGTATAAATTAATTTTCCTAGCAAGAGAGCGAGAGAAAACTTATTTCATCTCCATTTGTGCTGCTTACCTTAACAAGTCCTTTCCCATCTCATCTTTAACTGCATTTTGCAAAAATACATTTTCATTTCCCATACGTTTTTAAGACTTGGGGAAAAATTTTTTTAGTTTATTTTGCTTAGCTAGTCAGACTGTTATGTTAAATTTCCTTTTAATTGAACAAACTATATAGTAACATTTCAAATAGACAACAATATTTACCTATTTCCACACTGCCTTCACTTACGTATTTTTACATATTACTTTGCAATTCTCCATGTTTACGTTATGCATAACTGCAATCACAGTGTGTATAACACTTTCTTTTTTCTAAATTCAAAACTATATTATAACTGATTATTTCACTCCCCTGTGCACTTTCCATTGCCTGTGGAAGGCACCTGAGAAAGTAATACACAATCCTCCAAGCATGGTGTAAAGTAGCTTCCTGGACCAGTGTGCTGTCAGCTTATCCTCCTCCAGCATCACTTCTACTCATTTGACCCTCATGTATTATGTATTGCACGGCAGCATAATGAGAAATTGTCATCTTTGTGCACATGTTGCCCTCTGACTTCATTTTCTTCATCTGACTGACTCCTATTTACCTTTCAAGACTAAGCTAATGTGTCACTTCCCTTCAGGAAATTGTCCTAGCCTGAGTTAAATGCCTTTAAAGTCACTTAAGAGTTTAAAGTCCTTGTGAGCAAAGCCTGTGCCTACTAGCTGTTTTATTAATATTTGAAATTGGTTAGGTTTGGCTGCAATTAACAAACACTCTCAAAGATCAATGATTTAAAATAGCAGAAATTTATTTCATCTTCACACTACATGTGCATCAAGGGGCAGCTGCTGGAGGCTCTGTTCCATGCTCTTGTCATTGACAAAGCTGCCATTATCTCTAATTGTGTCAGCTGCCATGGCAGAGGAAAAGAGAAACCATGGTAAAGTATGCAATGGCTCATGCAGCGTCTCCCTGAAGTGACACATGTCATGTCTGCTCATGGTTAATTGCCAAAGAAAGCACATGCCCATAGCTATCCTCAAGAGGTAAGGAAGTCCAAGCCTACCATATAGCAGAGGGGAGAGCTATTTGGTGAACAGTGCTGACCCACAATGATCACAATAAGTCTCTTTAAATATGTTGTGAACTGCATGTTTGTGTCCCCTCAAAGTTTATATGTTGAAACCATAACCCCCAATGGGATGGCATTTGGAGGTGTGGCCTTTGGGAGGTAATTAGGTTATGATGATGGGTGAGTTTGGTGCCTTTATAAGAAGACACCTGAGTGAGTTGCTTCTTCTCTCCTCTCTCTACTCTTTTCCATGTGAGTCTATGATGACAGGGTGACCACCCATGCACCAGGAATGAAACCTCATCAGACATCGGATCTGTTGCTACTATGATATTGGACTTCCCAAAGTCCAGAACTGTAAAAAATACACCGTCAGTCTACAGTAATTTCTTATAGCAGCTCAAACCGACTAAGGACTGTTATAACCAAGTACCACGGATTAGATGGCTTAAACAACAGAAATTTATTGTCTCACAGTTGTGGAAGAGAAAAACCCCAAATCGAGGTGTCATTGGGGTTGGTTCCTTCTGAGGGCTTGGAAAGAAAAATCTGTTCCAGGCTTCTCTCCTTGGCTACAGTCCATCCGGCTGTTTGCTCCCTATGTCTCTTCACGTCATCCTCTCTTTATGTGTGGCTACTTCCAAATTTCCCATTTTCATAACATGGTGGCATCAGACATTAATCAAAGAGTGAAAAAATACATGGGAAAATGTCATCTACAATAGTAAAATTGATTTTAAAATTTGAGGTACTATTTTATGAAGATGGAAACATGATGACAATAAAATTTTGGCCAAAATTACTGGGTTATTCAATGCCAGGCACATTATGAATGAGCAAACGCCTGTATCCAGAAAGGATTTTGATAATATATATTAAGATCTTAATTTTTAAATAAATTTGTATCTAGTTATTCCATTGTAGGGATATTAGCCTTAAAAAATCAAGTAGAAAAATAAGATCTAAGAAGAAAGTGTTAATTCTGGTTTTTCTGTTACAGTGAACAATTATAAATATTGTTTTACTCTTCCTAGAAGTATAATATATCACATACCCATTAAAATAATTATTATAAAGACTGTATAGAGACACAGAGAACAGGCATTATTTAATCATTAATTTAAGAAAGCTAATACTATGTGCCAATGACATTATTCTACATACTGTTATTGATTGAATTGTGTTTCCCCAAAATTCATGTGTTGAGTCCTAATCCCCAGTACCTCAGAATGTGACCTAATTGGGAGATGGGATCTTTACAGAGGTCATAAAGTTAACAGAAGTTAAACTAGATTTGGGTAGGTCCTAATCCAATTTGACCAATATCTTGCACTAACGGCTCTTAATCTCATTTACCAAAATTCTTATTTCCAATACTGTTTTTAATCTCTAGAAATTTCATTTCCCTTACCATTAAATTCATATTTTCTTTTAAATACTTGAATATAGTTTTTATAACTAATATAATGTTTTTTTTGTCCTAGTCCCATTATCTCTGTCACATCTGTATTTGTTTCCATTGTATGACCTTTCGTTTAGCCATGGACATCATTTTCCTGCTTTTTGGCATATTTAGTAGTTTTTCATTGGTTTCTCAACTTTTATATGTTATACTATTGAGTGTCTGGATTTTGGTGTTTTCCTTATAGAATGTTGGTTTGACTTTTATTTATTTATTTATTTTTGATAGGTATTTGAGTATCTATCAATTAATTTGATACCTTCAAGACCTTTCCATAATATTCGCTGCGGAATATGCAAAGCAGTGTTCACTTCAAGGATAGGTGATCCCTATTACTAAGACATAATCCATTTGGGGTCTCCATCGAATACTCCAGATGATTGCTAAAGACTCTATAACTTGTCAGAGTTTGAATATCTCCTTGTCCTTTATGAGCTATGGGAATTGTTCAGCCTACTATTTCCTGGTCTTTCTTTCCCAACTTTGTGGAGATTCACTTACATGAATACATGGCCTAGTTCTTAGTAAAGACTAGAGGGGCTGATATGCATATATCTGGATCTTATTTCTGTGTAGCTCCCTGCTTTACAAAACTTTGCCTTGAAACTTAGAGTAGCCTTGGCCTCCCTGTTCTCTGATCTCCACCATCTCCATGGGGATACATGTCATTATACACTTTTCCAGTCCCACAGAATGTACAACAAGAGTGAACCTTAATGTAAACTATAGACTTGGGATGACACTGGTGTGTCAATGTAGATTCATCAATTGCAACAAATGTGCTGCTCTGATGTGCTATGTCAGTAATGGGGGAGGCTGTGCATGTGTGAGGTAGGGGTTATATGGGAAATCTCTATACTTTCTGCTCAATTTTGCTGTGGACCCAAAAGTCCTCTTAAAAGTAAAGTATATTTAAAAATGGTTAAGATGATAAATTTTATGTTATGTGTATTTTACCACTATTAAAATTTTTTAATTAAAGAAATTTCAACTGTGAAAAAGTCCAAATTTAAGGAATATGTTCAGTATATATATACATGTATATATAAAATAAAATTGTCTTATTTGATCATAATTTGGGTAATTGATTAATGATGGCAATGATTCAAAAGCAAAATTGGGTAAAAGGCTGTCTTTTTAAATTGCAGTATTCATTATGAAATAAAGTGTTTATAAATGCAGTTAATTCTATACTGTTCCTTTGGTCCTTGAACAAACTTAATGGAACCAATAACATATTTCCTTGGTTTTAATTATGCATAGTATTTTTGATGTTGCCAATTTTCCTAAAGAATAGCAAATGTTGCCTTTTACTCAATAGCTTTGATTGTGTGCATTACATGCTAAACATTTTCTTTTTCCTATAGCAGCTGTTAAGCGTGCTGATGCCCACAATGTCCCAGCATGGCTAGGCATCCCCTGAAATGTCTTTACTAAGGAGGACATAATTTTTAAATGTTCACTCTTTAAAATGCAATAGATAACTTATCTTAAATACTAAAACTAAAATATTAACTTCAATGGAAATTTGTAAAATGTTGGAAATTGGGCGGAAATCTATCTAGTGCTGGCTTTCAAAAATGCCTGTGTCTTTTTCAATTCTATATTCTTTCTTCTATTTTACCATGTATTTAAATATGTGTGTGTGGGGGGGGGGTGTTGATGTAGATCTCTGTGTATCTGTGCATGACTGTGTATCACGGAGACCTTCTGTTGTATTATACCTCCAGTTATTCAGGGCATAATTTATACAAGATGCCTTATTCTGTAGAAGACGTGGTGTTATTGATATTTGTTGAATTAAATCAACAGTTGTACTGGTACTCAGTATATTGGTTTATACTTTCACACAAAATGGAATAGAACAAAACAAGCAAAAAGACTTTCCATTCATGTCTTCTTTTTCTCTCTTCTATGCTCATTCAAGCTAATGAATATGAACACAAAGCTAAACCATTATGAATTTTTAAATACTTTTTAATGATGTTTTCTGAATGACAATTTATTCTTTTTGTTTTCTGAATAATGGTAGCACTATCTGAGCTACATAAAACACATGAAGTAGGCATATTTCAAATTAACTGTAATGGTGACACTTTTTTCTCACATAATATTAAGCATCTTTGAGGAAGTCTAGACAAAGTTTCATTTCAATTTCTCTCTCTAAAAGAAACTCCCCAAAGCCTTTCTAGAGTCCTATCCATAAACATTGTGGTCAGTTGGATGAAAAAATTTACAATGGCTTTGTTCCATAGGAAGCAGGTGCCAGGAGGAAGAAAGGGGAAGAGTTTTAGCCAAGGTCTCAGAATGCATGCCAGTAAGGGGAAGCAAGGCAGAATTGTAATTAAGTGGAATGCAAACATGGGCAGAGTGATTCAGTCATAAAGTCAAAATTTAAAAAAGGAGGATTGTATGTGGATGGGTTAAGAATAGATGCTATATAGTCAAAAAATTATAAAGTGATGATAGTTAAATATAGACAGATTAGATAGATGGACTGATGGATAGGTAGATACATTCAGAGTTAACCCAGAAATAAAGACATAAATAGGGTTGAGAGTTGAGGGCTCTGAGAAAGGAGTGTGCTATTTTAACTGTTTTCCAGTTCCCATTGCTAAGGCTGGCTGAGGAGTGAAAAGAACTTTCACTAAATGAATATTAACAGTTCATATACTACTAATAATTCATAGAACATACGTATATGCAAATGCTGTACAATATAGTTTGTTTTTAATCCTTACAATAGTACAACTTTTATCATTTTACAAACAGTGAAACAGAAGCTTAGAGAGTTTTTAAAACATGCACAAGGTCATAGAGCTAATAAGTAAATGACAGTGTCAGGATTTGAACTCAGATCATTCTAACTCCAGCTTCTGAAATCTCAACCACTAGAATTACACTGTCAAGTATCATAGTTACTAGTCACTATTTAAATTTAAATTATTTAAAGCTACTTAAATTTAAATTATTTAAAGTCAATAAATTAAAAAATTTAGTTCCTCAGTGTCACTAATCACACTTTTTTTTAATTTCAGTATATTACAGGGGTACAAATGTTTAAGTTACATATATTGCCTTTGACCTGCCCAAGTCAGAGATTCAAGTGTGTCCATCCCCCAGACGGTGTGCACCGCACCCATCAGGTGTGAATATACCTATCCCCTCCCTCCCCCACCTGTCTGACAACCCAATGACTGTTACTGGTAATGTGCACATGGTATTGATCAATTAATACCAATTCGATGGTGAGTACATGTAGTGCTTGTTTTTCCATTCTTGTGATACTTCACTTAGTAGAATGGTCTCCAGCTTTATCAAGGATAATACAAGAGATGCTAGATCACCATTATTTTTTGTGGTTGAGTAGAAATCCATGGTATACATATACCACATTTTTTAAATCCATTCATGTATTGATGGGCACTTGGGTTGTCTCCACATCTTTGCAGTTGTGAATTGTGCTGCTATAAACATTCGAGTGCAGATGTCTTTTTTATAGAAAGTCTTTTGTTCTTTTGTGTAAATGCCCAGTAATGGGATTGCTTTTAGCTCTTTGTGTTATCTTCATATTACTTTCCACAGAGGCTGTACTAGTTTGCAGTCCCACAAGCAGTGTATGAGTATTCCTATCTCTCCACATCTACACCAACATTTATTGTTTTGGGACTTTTTGATAAAAGCCATTCTCACTGGAGTTAAGTGATATCTCATTGTGGTTTTGATTTGCATTTTCCTGATGAATAGAGATGTTGAGTAATTTTTCATATGTTTGTTGGCCATTATTCTGTCTTCTTTTGGAAAGTTTCTGTTCATGTCCTTTGTCCACTTTTTAATGGGGTTGTTTGATTTTTTTCTTGCTGATTGTCCTGAGTTCTATATAGATTCTAGTTAACAGCCCTTTATCGTATGTGTAACATGTGAATATTTTCTCCCATTCTGTAGGTTGTCTACTTGCTCTCTTGATGGTTCCCTTGGTTGTGAAGAACTTTTTAATTTGATCAGGTCCCATTTACTTATTTTTGTTGTTGCTGTGATTGCCTTTGGGGTCTTCTTCATAAATTCTTTCCCTAGGCCGATGTCAGTAAGAGTTTTTCCAACATTTTCTTCTAGAATTCTTATAGTTTCATGTCTTAGGTTTAAGTCTGTTATCCATCATGAATTAATTTTTGTGAGTGATGAAAGGTGCAGATCCTGTTTCAGTCTTTTACATGTGGCTATCCAATTTTTCCAGCACCATTTATTGAGTAGGGATTCTTTTCCCCATTGTAAGTTTTTGTCTGCTTTGTCAAAGATTAGATAGCTATATGAGGATGGTTTTATATCTGGGTTCTCAGCTCTGTTCCATTGGTCTATGTCTCTGTTCTTGTGCCAGCACCATGATATTTTAGTTACTATACCCTCGTACTACAGTTTGAAGTCTGGTAAATTAATACCTAAAAGTGACAAAGGCCATAAATGACAAACCCACAGCCAACATTATACTAAACAGGAAAAAACTCAAAGCATTCCCGCTTAGAACAGTAACCAGACAAGGTTGCCCTCTATCACCACTTCTATTCAACATAGTGCTGGAAGTCCTAGCCAGAGTAATCTGACAAGAGAAAGAAATCAAGGGCATCCAAAAGGGGACAGAAGAGGTCAAAGTACCACTCTTTGCTGATGATATGACCTTATATCTAGAAAACCCCAAAGATTCTGCCATGAGACTACAGAAATTGATAAACAAATTCAGCAAAGTCTCAGGTTACAAAATCAATGTACAAGAATCTGTAGCATTCCTATACACCAATAACAGGCAAACTGAGAACTAAATCAAAGACTCAATATCCTTCCCAATAACAACAAAGAAAATAAAATACCTAGGAATATGTTTAACTACAAAGGTGAAAAACCTCTACAGGGAGAATTACAAAACACTGAGGAAGGAATTAGCAGAGGACATAAACAGGTGGAAAGCCATGCCATGCTCGTGGGTTGGCAGAATCAACATTGTTAAAATGTCTATACTACACAAAATGATCTACAAGTGCAACACAATCCCTATTAAAATACTAGCATCATTTTTCACAGATCTAGAAAAAATAATTCCATGCTTCATGGAACCAGAGAAGACCCCATATAGCAAAAGCAATCTTAAGTGAAAAGAACTAATCACATTTTAAATGCTCACTACTTATGGTTTTAATGACTACGTATTGGACAGTGCAAGTAAATATTGCCATCATTGCAGGAAGTTTGATGGGACAGCTGCAAGAAACTGAACTGCTTTATCAAAAATTATTATTCTCTTATATGATACACTGCCGCTTATATCAAAAATAAGTAGCTTACTACTCTTCTTCAAGAGGTTCAGGTTGATATATCCTCATTCCCTATTCAGGGTTTCTTAACATCAACACTATTGACATTTGGAAGCTGAATAATTTTTTATGAGGGGCTGTCTTGTGTGTTGCAGGATATTTAGCAATTGCAGTGGACTGAATGTTTATGTCCCCCCAAAATTCATATGTTCAAATTTTAACCACCAACAGGATGGTATTATGAGATGGGACCTTTGGGAGGCAACTAGGTCCTCAGGGCAGAGCCCCTATGAATGGGATTAATTCCTTTATAAAGGAGACCTCAGAGAGATCCCTCACCCTTCCTCCAAATGAGGTTATAGTGAGAAGACTATCTATGAGAAAATGGGCCCTCATCAGCTTCTAAATCTACAGGCTCTTAGATCTTGAACTTCCCAGTCTCCAGAAATATAACAAATAAATTTATGTTTACAAGCTACCAAGTTACGGTGCAGGGTAGTTCTTCAAATGGCCTTGGATCAAGTCAGCCCTCCTCCATTCCTTGCTTGTAGTTCTCAAGAATAACCATAGAATGTGCTGAGAATGCAACATTCTGAGATAGGAAGGAACTGTCTGAAACAGCCCAGGACTTTTTCCTGTCCCTCTTAGGGAATGAAACATCTTGAGTTAGGGAGGAACCATTAGAGACAGACCTAGCTTTGTTCCTCTCGTCCCTAGAAGCAGGATATCCTAAAAATTTTCATCCAGTGAGTCACATGGGCCCTGAAGTATATAACCCAGGAAACCAGGAAGGGCTACCTTTCATGGTCCCTCAGCTGTGGAGCAAAGTGGAGCATGAACAGTCAAGACTCCATATGCCTGGGGCAGCTCTCCTGAGCCTTGGGAGATAAGCTCACAATGTATCCAAGACTTCTTCATCCCTTGCTGCTTATCTGTAAGTAAGAAAACTGTCTCGCATAACTTGTGTGTGTGTTCTGTTTCACTAGACTCAGATAAACAGGTAACCCATGTGTGACAGACCTAAACACTAGCCCAGATTCAGTGGGCATAAGTATATGGACTCCTGTTTCTGGTGGTTGGCTATTCTCCATGCAGTGGGAGTCCTCTCTTGGGATTGGTATTAATAGTTAGCAGACCTGTTTCACATATGGTAGTTTGTTGTAGCAGACCAAACAGACTAAGACAGCAGCATTCCTGGCCTCTGTTCACTAGATGCCAGTAGCATACCCTCCCTGTTTTAATAGTCAAAATATCTCCAGACATTGCAAAATGTCCTCTGGGGTACAAAATTATTCCTAATTGAGACTGTTTTATGAGGTCACTCACATAAGATGCAGAGAAAGAACCAGTAAATGCTGAGAAGAAAGAACTTTATAAAAAATACTTTTTTATAAAAACCTTTGCACTTCCTTAGTCTGAGGCAGTGGGTGGCCAGAGCCAGTGAGACTACCAGAAAGCTTCACATTCACAGGCAGTTGGAGCTCTCAGGGTTCTGCTTCTCTCAGTAAATCTGGAGGGCTTTCGTTTGAGAGACCTTGGGGACATCTGATGTAATACCTTGACCCACTTACTTCAAAAAAATGAATTAATGAATGGAAGAACAAAATATATACCATGTGCCAGGACCTGACACTCTGTGATCTTTTCACAATAAGTCATATTATTCTCATAGCATCAATCTTAGTTCAGCTTCACTCAAAACAGGATTTGAATGCAAGTGGTATATTTGGAACATTTTTCCAGGAATGACCAATAGGGAGATGGGTTAGTGAGACAGGAAAGGGAACACAGGAAGGAAAATATGTGTTACCAATTCAGTTACCAAGATGGGTAACTGTAGTTTAATTCCACTGAGGAATTCTGAGAGTTTTTGAGTATCATGTGCCTCAGAGACATCCCACACAAGGAGCAAGACAGCTAGGGTATTTATACAGCAACCTACCGAGCCATGGATTGAGAGCTCCCAGGGGTGGTGAGTAGCTTATTAATTCCTCAGCAAGTCCAACCTAGACAAGCAGAACAGTCTTAGATCAAAGAAAGTTCTCTAAGAGTTTGCTGGCACCATTATAATTGTGGAGTTCTAGAAGACAGTGGCAGAGCACAGAGAATCTGCCAGAGCAATCAACAGTACAGCAGATATTCATTAGTATGTCCATTTCCAAATCTCAATCTATGCATCTACCCTGTGCATAGGTAATTAGCAAAGAGGTTAAGAATCTGTGATGTTAGACAGACATGGGTGCAAATCTTGACTCCAAAACACTCTCCCTAGTCACTGGTATTTATAGAGCACTCTCTAAGAAGTCACTGTTAAGAAAGCAAATTTCCAAATAGGAAAGAACCAGCACAGAAAATTATTTCCTGATTTTTCCACCTCATTCTCCAAATACTCTGGCCAAGTTAAGTTCTCCCTTGATTAGAAGTACTTTGTATGGGTTACCTTCATTTAAAAATCCCATTTTCTGTGGTGGGAATTGTTAATATGCTAATTTTACAGATGGGGAAATGAAGGCTCAAAGTGACTTGTCAAAGGCCCATACTAATAGAAGGTGAGCAAACCTATGTAATCTTACCCCAGGAACAATGTACTCTTAATGATTATGCTATTCTGCCTTCAGACAGAAGGGATAGAAAATACAGTGAATCATGCTGTTTCTTGTGAGCAAATAACATCTGGGAAAACTTATAGCACTAAATATCATGAGCAAGACAGGCAAGACCCACAGGGAACTTTCAGGTTCAATATAGAGAAGAAGGACCTAGGTCTTTGGAGAGAGCTATACGTGCAGTCAAGATGGTACAATGGCTCTCAAAATCATGAAAATTGAAATGACAAAATTTAACACAGAGGCTTAAAAAGCAAAACAAATGGAGATTTAAAGTCAAAACTGTTTTATAAATGTTAAAATATGTGGCAAGAGGCAATCTTAAGGTCTTTCTCTCCAGAAAGCTCCAGAACTCTCCAGAACTCTCACAGATTTAAGGTACAGAGAGATTCAATATGCCACAGTGGAGGACAGACCAGCAACTGTGAATCAAGGAACAAAGAAGGAAGATGGAGAGTCAGACCAGGGGAAACCATCACATTAGGGCTGGAAGAACTCAAAGGAAAAAATAAGAATGGTCATGATTCACCAGCCCTTCTCAGGGGCTACTGCTCAACTTCTGCTCTTATGGAAAAGCACAAACTTTTCCGTCTGGAGAACACAACTGCAAGCTAGACTTTCTGCATATCTCTTGTCCTCTAATGTAGCTTAGGTACACATCAAGCTCCAGGAACAGCTACAGAACCCATGGTCTTTCAAATTAATGCTTAATAACAACCCTCTACAGAATATTTAAATAAAATTTAAATAATATTTAAATGGCTTTTAAAAATGTAAACTGTCGGCTAAGAAACAAGGCAGGTCTTTAATTTCCCAAAAACTAATCAGGCTTCAAATGTCTATGTGAGCCACAATATTTTGACAAAATGTCAAAAGGAGTCAAATTATACATAAGCATCCCCTGTCCCTTCACCCCCAGCCCCGCAGGTGTCCACTTAGCTGCCCTTACTTTTCCCGCTGGCATTTTGCCAGGGTTTTTGATCCTAGTTTTGTGACAGTCAGGAGTCTCCAAGTAACTTAAGGACTATCAGATTCCCATAATGAGATTAATTTTAGTTCACTTCAATTTGAAAAGCAAATATATGTCAAACTGTACTTTTAGGAAGAGAAAATGACACCACGAAATTAAAGGTCTCTGCCTCCTGGCAGGCTGACAGAGCTGACCTTGAGCAGAAGTAGACAATATTTTCTCTGGGGCATCTTTTCTCACCTCTCTCTAGTCAGCATCTGCTTCTCAGGAGTCCACAGCTATGTGCCATCTTCCTCTCAACTGCAACGAAAAGCACAGTCTGCATTTATGGTACACCTACTACACACTAGACACCGTCCTAGGAAAGTGGTGCATCTCTAGTCCACATAGCAGCCCTGCAAGTCAGCAAATAGACTCCCATTTCACATATCGGAAACATCTTTCAGAGAAGTTAACCATCTTGCCTAAAGACACTTGAATAATAGATGAATTGGGTAGGACTCAAAGATTTCTCTGGCTCCAAATCCCTTCTTGCATGCTACTGAGGAGAGAAAAATTCCTTTTGTTGTTATTGTTCTCCTCTTTTTAACCTTTGCTCAACAAGATGTTTAATTAAACATTAGAATCTACCTCCAAAGCACTGCAAGGCAGGATAGTCTTTCCAGAAACACCAAACAGAAGCAATGAGAAACTAAATGTTTGAAATTGAGAAGTCACGAACAATGAGGATGGATTGGGCAGGGTCCCGGGGGTGCTCCTTAATGGCAACAGACACACAGGACTGATGCGGACCCTGAAACTGAGTAATCAATAAGCTAAAGACCTATTAGCCTAATGTTCTTAACAAAGAAATCTCACGCCACTGTAGCAGCAGCAAAGTGGAAAAATTCTATCTAACACAGTGAGAGGCAGGTGTAATTAGAAAAAAGTAACATTAGCCAGATTTACAAGAGAAAAGTCAGGGAAAAGAAAGCAGACATAACAACAGCATTCAGTGAGACTCACAAGGACTTACAATACATCAGGCTTTGTGAACATTCGTTATCTCATATAATCATCAGAAATATTAATATTATTGAATCATCCAAGGTTCCTCTGCTAGGATTTAAACCTAGATAGATTCTGATTCCAGGATATGTCAGAACTCCCACAATAATTAGAAATAAAAGAAGGTCTGCTAAATGAGATCAGTTTTATTAGTGATCAGTTCTTTTATTACTAGTAACTTCAAGGATTCAGATAATGAATGATCACTTTCTTCATACCACATAATTTGTTCATTATATTAGATGTTTATATTAAAAATCTTGTCATCAAAAAAGTTTAAACTCTGTTTCTCTGTCTTCTCTTTTAAAAGACAAAGGTTTATATAATGTGTCTGTGAAAGATTTCTGCTTTTATTACTGTTTACTTAATACTGACACTTTTCAAAAATAAACCCCAGTCTGGAAGATGAAGTCAGGGGCAACATTTTATCTGCTGCTGTAGAGGACAGCCCTCAACTGTGGCTGATCGGTACCTCTTATCCCCATTCGCTCTCAGTCCATTTTCTCCTCACATGAAGAATCCTTGCCTTCACAAGGTAGAATTCAGAGAACTCATGTTTTCTGCCTCCTCTGCGGCTGGGTGCAGGCACGTGACCTAGTTTCTGTCCACTAGAAGTTCCCATGGGGACGTGGATTTGGAAGTGAGCAACAGGAGCACGAGGCAGTGGCAGGGTGGAAATGCCAGTGTCCTAGGGTAACAGTCTCCATATCCCAAGTACCTAGCAGCAGCTGGAGGAGGTCTTGGCCTAAGGAAGCCCTCAACCCCCACCCCCAACCCCTTCCTCTCTCCTGTCCACTTCCTCCAAGCCCCTCTTTTTCTGTGGATTGGCATCACTCATGGTGGAGGAACTTCCCAGTCTGGCTCTAGCCCTCCAGAAAATTATAATCTGATATACCCGTCTACTTGAACCTAATATTCGTGTCTGCTTGATCTAGCCAGCACAGATTCTGTTGCTTACAACAAAGGACTCTGACTGCCACCCAAGTGCTTCCTCATAAAACAGGTGCTGTTGAACTGGCCTTTGAAGCACTGGTATACTGAAGAAGGATGCTGGTGTGTGAAAATTTTACTTCTGGATATATAATGAGGGTACATTTTGTCTTAAGATTTTAAACTAATAGAAAGAGTTTCAAAAGACTTAAATGGTCATCCTAGTCTTTATACCCTGTATTATGGACCAAAAAACCCTACAACTCAAAGAGGTCAAAAATGACTGGGCCAGAGGCAACGCCACTGATTACATGCTGAGCTCAGACTAAAATCCAGTTCCCCTGACTTGTGTTCACTGTGTTTTTCTTTTCGTTCCCAGTAGGGTGTCTGCTTTGCCCAGACACAAGGCAGGACAAGAATCACATTTCAACTAGCTCAACCTTGTAATATCCCATTTTGGGGTCCAGTTGCCCAGTGGCACAGAAATCAAAAAATGGATTAAAATGTCCATGGATTCTGATTCCTGCTCCTTTGGTCATGGTCCAATTAGGGCCTCACAAAGTTGCAGCATTAGGAAGTTCACTCCCCCTCCTCTTCCAACTGACTTTACGTTCTCTATTTAAAAAAAAGAGGGCCCAAGAACAGCATTTAGCTTAGATACAAGTTGTATTTATAGAGAGCTGCACATTGTTTTCTTACATCAGTAGGTCACTAAGACCCAGGGAGATGATGGTGCTGACTTTCACCTTGATTGATAGGGAGAATTCTATTTTGTTTCACAGGGACCACATTGCATTGTGCTTAACAAATGACTCCGGGCCTGTATCAATAATGATTTATGTTCCCCTGAGCAAGTTATCAGTTAGCCTTTTCCAAGACTTTGTTTCTTATATATTGGGGCTAAAATATCATTTATGTCTTAAAGATCTCTATAAGAAACAATTTATATAATGTGCCACATACAGAGTAAGCACTTTATAATGCTAGATATGCTGCACAAATGAGTATATAACAGTCATTTACCTTCTTAAGCAGTTCCAATTTCACGTAGTTTTTAGAAAATTGCTGATTCTATGGTCTGCCGCCACAGCATCCGGCTAAGTTCAGGCTAGACATGGTAGGCAGTCCTCATCTTAGAATATACCTGGAATAGTGTAAGTTCTCCACAGCTGCCCTGTTTTTCTGAGCAGAGGTTGCACTGCCAGCTCTGTTTAAGAGATGGGGTGGGGGTTAGATAGGAGACAAAAAGAAAAAGCAATTTCAAACATTACTCATAAAAAACAAATTCAAAGCTCTTAAATCTATTATACTGAAGATGCCACAGTTAAATATAGACCTTTAATGTGAGAGCAATAGTAAATACTACTTTACATAACTGTTTGGTACTACAATGCGTTAGGACAAGGCTAGAATTGCTTAATTGTAGGTAAGACTTTCCCCTGACACCTGACATAGCTTGAATATAATGCTAAACGTGCTCTAGTCTTTTCTTCCAGTCGGCATACTCCGATTTGGAGGCCTGCTGACTCTAGCTTCTTACCCATCAGGGCTTACCTTTTGCCTGCCTCACTAAAGTACGCTATCTTCTTGAGATTTACCAGAAGCAAGGTGACCTTTCCTTCATCAGGTTGCAATCCCCCAATATTACCGTGGACCTGCATTGGATCTTTCACAGGTTTGTACCAGCACATTCTAAGCAGATGGACACATTTTTTTTAAGATTCAAGGAGAATAGATGCTAAGGCTTCTCTTATTAAGACACTGTCTATGTTTAACAATCTGCATCGTTAGGAAATGGCTAGATTAAATCCTGTAAGCAATTTATTATCAATGCTAATGAATCAGACTGGATGCCAAAAAGTTAGTTTGAACATATTTTAGTATGGACAGATTTCAACATGAATATATTTTTATTCATGTTGAAATCTGTGTGTAAATTACAATTTTCCTTCCCTCTCTTAACGTCTATTTATTTCTGATTTGTTCTTAGGTTTTTCTGGCATTACTGCTTACATTAATGAAGCAATAATTTGCTTTGGAAAGGTCTTCCTTGCTGGATGGACATGGACTTGAATTTACAATCAACTTTTCTGCCCCATATTGTTTTTCTTTGTTATGCAAAGTCTAGATCTAAGCAGTTCATTATGGTAGCCGTGAGCCACAGGCAGCTATTTACGTTTACATGTAAATGAATTAAAATTAAATAAAATTAAAAATTCAGTGCCTCAGTTGCACTAGCCACACTTCAATAGCTATGTCTGGCTAGTGGCTACCTAGTGGACAGAGCGGGGAATATTGCTGTCTAGAGAAGAAGTTCGTTTAGTAGCACTGATCTAGAAGATACGTCATCAATGGTAAAAGCAAAGCGATAGAAATAACATGAATTAAAAGTGTTCATTATTTGCTAGGCGGTGAAGGAATTTATCACAGCAATTCTGTGGTTTGGATGCTGTCATTGTTCTCATTTTAGAATTTGAAGAAGCACGTCTGGTAGAATATGATTATAAACAATTTAAATCGTGTCTCTCATTGTGTTTTAAATACAGTCATGGGGTTAGTCTTTTTCCTGCTCCTACACGAAAACTTAGTCCATGACTTTTCTGGTCACTGTAATAAAATTCTACAATGACTTTAAGTCACAAAACACAGTATCAGTTCAATGATGAAAATTTCTGGCCTTGTGTAATTATCAAAGCCCTGAAGCTGATTTAAAGTTGAGGCTTCTCCCTTCCCGCTGTTCTGCCCGTGGCTGGCAGGAAGACTGTCGTGTGATAAAGGAAGCTAGGTTGGCTTTTCCCTTTATCTCTGGCTATGCTTCTTTTCATCCTCCATCAGCTTGAATACAACAGCTGGTTTTAAGAGCACACTTTGATGGGCATTTCTGTAGGTTCTCCAGTGATTTCCCCATTGCTGAGGACATCCCTGCATTTCCTTTGTCAAGGTCCGGTACGAGTCTATTCTGCTGGATGAGAGGGGTGGCGATGTGACCACTTTCACTTTTTGTCCAAGGGATCTGCCTAGGATTCTGTTTCCTCTGCTGAGGGCTGTTTGACCCCCTAGCTAGCTCACTAGGACAGGTCAACGATTATTCTATATTGGATCTTCATGCTTAACCTCCAATCCATTGGAAATACTCACACATCCTTTGCCCTGAACAAACTCTAGGAATTTAGATTGCTAGATAAAGCAGCAAGCTCATCTGTTTCCACCGCTGGAGTGATAGTCAGGCAGTCAAATTAATCAGACTTGTTGCAGACACTAGCCCACTGCATGCCGCAAAGTCCAGGAGTTAAACGTTAATAAGACCTCAGAAAGGTCAGTTTAAAGCTACTGTCTTATAATTGAGGATGTTGAAACTTACAGTTTAATTTTCTACAAAGAAAATTTCTCCAACCTCTAGCTCTGGAACTTTTTATGCACTTAATGTCGATAAGCAACTACCTGCCATGTAAGAGGGTTTTTTAGTATCTCTCTTTTTCAAGTATGTACTTGAGTGGTTTTTAGTATATACAGAGTAGTGCAACCATCATTATACTCAATTTTAAAGTATTGCATTACCCTAAAAGAAATCCTATGTTAGCAGCCTCTCCCTGCTCATCCCAATAGCCCTAGACCTAGATAACCTCCAATCTATGCCTGCCTCTGTCTATTTGCTTATTCTGAAAGTTTCATGTAAATGAAATCACACAATATGTAGTCTTTTGTCACTGGATTTTTTCAATTAGTGTAATGTTTTCAAGGTTCATCCATTTTGTAGTATTGTAGTATATTACATAATATTATAACATGTAGATTACTTCATTCCTTTATATTACCAAATAATATTATATTGTGTGGATCTACCACATTTATTTATCCATTCATCAGTTAATGGACATTGGGTTGTTTCATGTTTTATCTATAACAAATAATGCTGCTATGAACATTCATGTATAAGTTTTTGTGTGGGCTTCACTTCTCCTAGGAATATACATAGGAATGGAATTGCTGGGACATGTGGTAACTCTCTGTTTAATATTTTGAGGAACTGCCAAAGTGTTTTTGAAAAAGGCTATTTCATTTTACTTCCCAACCAGCCATGTATAAATGTTTCAATTACTCTGTCAACGCTTATTACTGTCTGTCTTTAATTTAAAAAAAATAAAGGATATAGTAAAATAATTACCATACTAGGTGTGAATTTGTATCCCATTGTGGTTTTGATTTGCATTTCCTTGTTAGCTAATGATATTGAACATGTTTTCATTTATTTATTGAGCAATTGTACATCTTCTTTGAAGAAATATCTAGGCCAATTCTTTGCCCATTTTAAATTTTGTTATTTATCTTCTTATCATTTACTTGTAGGGCTTTTTATATTAATATATTCTGGATACAAATCAATTACCAGATAGATAATTTACAAATATTTTATCCCATTATGTGTTCTGTCTTTTTACTTTTTTGATGGAATGTTTGCAGCACTAAAGTTTTTAATTTTGATAAAGTCCAATTTACCTATTTTTTTCTTCTGTTGTTTGTGCTTTTGGTGTTATATATAAGGTTTTTCCTAACCCAAGTTCACAAAGAACCTATGGTCACTTAAAATGAAACTTTTATGAGTTTTATACTTTTAGCTCACATTTAGGTCTATGATCTATACTTTTTTGTGTATGATTTAAGTCCAACTCCATTCTTTTATTTTTTTTTTATTTCAGGGTATTACAAGGGTACAAACATTATGGTTACATTTTATGTCTTTGCCTCACCCAAGTGAGGGTTAGAGGCATGCCCTTCCCCCCTACAGTGCTCCCCATGTCCTTTAGTTGCGGGTTTACCCCCCTATTCCCCTAATCCCTGGAGAGCATTACTGCCATGTGAGCCCCCTAGTGTTCATCAGTTAGTACCAATTTGATGGCGAGTACAAGTGGAGCCCATTCTTCCGATCTTGTGGTACCTCACTTTGGATAATGGGCTTAAGTTTAATCCAGGAAAGTATAAGAGCTGCTAGATCATTGTCATTTCTTATGATTGAGTAATATTCCATTGTATACATATACTAAATTTTAATAATCCACTCATGAATTGATGGGCACTTGGGTTGTTTCCACATCCTTGCAATAGTGAATCATGCTGCCATAAATATTTGTGTGCAGATGTCTTTATCGTAGAATGTTTTTGCTCTTTTGGGTAGATGCCTAATAGTGCTATTGCTGGATCGAATGGTATTTCTATTTTTAGCTCTTTGAGGTATCTCCAAATTCTTTTCCACAGAGGTTGCACTAATTTGCAGTCCCACCAGCAGTGTAAGAGTGTTCCTGTCTCTCCACATCCTCGCCAGCATTTGTTGTTTGGGGATTTTTTTTATAGAGGCCAATCCCACAACTTTTACATATGAATATCTAGTTGTTCCACTGCCATTTGTTGAAAAGACTATTCTTTGCCGTAGTGAATTGTCGTGCACCCTTGTGCAAAATAATTTAATCATAAATATAAGAGTTTGTTATTGGACCCTTGATCCTATTCCATTAATCTATATGTCTGTACTTAGGCCAGTACCATGGTGTCTTGATTGCTGTAACTCTGTACTAAGTTTATAGATCTGGAAGTATGAATCTTCTTTGTTTTTCTTTTTATCAGATTGCTTTGGCTATTGATTTCCACATGAATTTTAGGAATGGCTAGACATTTCTGCGAGAAGTAAAGCTAGAATATTGACAGGAATTCGTTGAATGTGTATGTACACCAATTTGAGGAATATCCATGTTAATTCTTCTGATCCAGGAACATGGAATGTATTTTCATTTATTTAGGTCCTTCTTTTATTTCTTTCAACAATATTTTGAAGAGTACATATTTTGTGCTTTTCATTAAATTTATCCTCAAGTATTTTAATTTTTTGATGGGGCTATTGAATAGACAATTGTTTTCTTAATTTCATATTCTGGTTGATCATTTCCAGTATATAGAAGTACAAATGTTTTTTGTGTATTGATCTTTCATTCTTCAGACTTTGAGAACTCTTGTATTATTTCTAATAGCTTTTTGGGCATTCTTAAGGATTTTCGATATTCAAAATCATGTCATTGTTAAATAGAAATGTTTTCCTTCTTTTTTTTTTCCTACCTGGATGTTGTTTTTATTTGCCTAATTGCCCTAGCTCAAACATTTAGCACAATGTTGAATAGAAGTGATGAGGACAGAGAGCCTGGCCTTGTTCCTGATCTTAGGAAGAAAGCATACAGATTTTTATCAGTAATGCTAGCTGTGGGTTTTTTATTGATGCTTTTTATCTGATTGAGAAAGTTCCCTTTTATTCCAACTCTTTTGAGTGTTTTAATGATAAAAGAATGTTGGATTTTGTCAAATGCTTTTTCTGTTCTATGGAAATGATCACGTTTCTTTTCCTTTATTCTGTTAATGCAGTGTATTATATTAATTGATTTTCATATATTAACCTTGCATTTCTAGGATAAATCTCACTTCATTATAGGATATAATTTATTGTATTTGTTGCTGAATTCAATTTGCTAGCATTTTGATCAGGATTTTGGCATATATAGTCATAAATATATTGGTCAGTGGTTTTGTTTTTTGTTACTGCTTTTTTTAGTTGTTTTTTTTTTTTTATCATGATAATACTAATCTCATAGAAGTAATGTGGAAATATTCCCTCCTCTTCTAATTTTGTGGAAGTTTGTGAGAGATTCATATTAATTATTCTGGAAAAATTTGGTAGAATTCATGAGGGAAGCCATCTGGGCCTGGGATTTTCTTTATGAAAAATTCATTGAAATTACTAGTTCAATCTCCTTACTTGTTATAGGTCTAGTCACATTTTCTATTTTTTCATGAATTGGTTTTGATAACTTGTACCTTCATAAAAATCCATCCATTTCATCTAAGTTACCTCATTTGTTGGCATAGAGTTTTTTATAGTATTCCCTAATATTGCTTTTTATTTCTATGAAGTTGATGGTAATTTTATTCTTTCATTCATGATATTAGTAATCTTCTCTTTTTTTCTTGGTCAGATTATCTAAAAGTTTGTCAATTTTTATTTATCCTTTCAAAGAAGCAACTTTTGTTTTACTGATGTTTTTCTGTTGTTTTTCTATTCTCTCCTTTATAAATTTTTATTTTAATTATTATTATTTTTTCTTCTATTTGCTTTAGATTTATTTTCACTTCTTTCAGTGTCTTATGGTGGAAGCATAGGTTATTTTTGGAATCATTTCTTTTTTATACTATAGGCATTTACGGCTATAAACTTCTCTCAGAGCACTGCTTTCACTACATCTCACATGTTTTGTTATATTGTGTTTTCATTTTCATTCATCTCAGTCTTTTCTAATTTCTCTAGTGATTTCTTCTTTGCTGCATCAGTTATGCAGGATTATGTTATGTAATTTCCACATACTTGTGATTCTCCCATTTTCCCACTTTTTCTTCTGTCATTGATTTCTAACATACTTTATATGGTTTCAATCCTTTCACATTTATTAAGGTGTCTTTTTTTTAATGGCCTAACATATGGGTCTACCCTGGAGAATGCTCTATGTGCACTTGAGAGAAGTGTGTTCTGCTGTTTTGGGATGTAGTGTTCCACAGATGTCTTTTAGGTATAGTTAGTTTATAGTCTTGTTCAAGTCTTCTATTTGCTTGTTGATCTCTGTAGTTGTTTTATCTCTCATTAAAAGTGAGGCATTGAAGTCTCCAAGTATTATAAATTGTCTATTTCTCTCTTCAGTTCTATCATTTTTGCTTTGTGTATTCGGTACTCCGTTAGGCGCATATATAAATATAAGTGTCATATTTTCTCAATGGATTGACCCATTTGTCACTCTACAATGTCTCTCACTGAGTACTTTCCTTTGAAAATGTGCACTGTGGTCAGAAATTTCATTTTGGCATATGGCACTGTGGTGATTTTAATTTTAATATTCTGGTCTGTAGAGGTTTACTCATTTGTCCAGTGTTAGGGACCTAGTAAGGAGCAGGCAACTTTCTCCACCAGACTTTAAAGTCAGGACTTGCTGTTATGCAAATTGTTTAAATATCTCCTGCTTTGTCTCTTGCCTCAAGCTATTGGTGAGAATCTAAACATCTGATCATTTAATGCCCTTGGGGAAAAAACGGTGCAGCTGTAATACCTGAGCTTTAGAATCACACAGACTTGGGTCCC
The DNA here is from genome assembly GCA_004363605.1 of Indri indri. Classification (NCBI taxonomy): domain Eukaryota; kingdom Metazoa; phylum Chordata; class Mammalia; order Primates; family Indriidae; genus Indri; species Indri indri. The sequence continues at coordinate 240,786 of RJWJ010000056.1, forward strand.
CATCCAATTTCTCTATTTACTGATCACTTCATCCCTCTGAGCTATAACTCCCTTATTCTCCTTTCTAAAGTTCTTATAAAAGTTACATGAAATAATATGTGTCAGATATACAAATTTTCAAATTAACTTGTTTATTATTGTTCAATAGCTATTTGTGTCCTTGAATTTTCTCCTTGCTAATTTATTTGAATTTACTTCAAATTTTTAAAAAAGAAAAAATATATATAGCCCAGGCTGCAGTGCAGTGGTGTGATCATAGCTCACTATAGCCTCGAACACCTGAGCTCAAGTGATTCTCCCACCTCAACCTCTGGAGTCAGTAGGACCACAGGCACTGCAGGCTCATGCCACCACACCTGGCTAGTTTTCTTCTTTTTTGTAGAGATGCAGTCTTTTTATGTTGCCCGAGCTGGTCTGAAATTCCTGGCTTCAAGTAATCCCTCTGCCTGTACCTTTCAAATTGCTGGGATTACAGGAATGAGCCACCACACCCAGCCTGATTCTTTTTTCATAGAAGGAAAGAAGGAGAAAAAATAAGAACAAAGGACAAATAGAACAGGAATAGAAGAAAATATGAGAAATACCACTGGATAGTTCTGAAATAAAACAGAAATGAAGTGAAAACTCCACTAGATCACGTATTCTTAATGAGTCATCAGGACTGTCAGATGAGGAAAGAGGAACACCTGTCAGTCTTGTTTGTCTACTCTGGAAAAATACTTCTGCAACTGTGGACACCTTAGCATATCTGTAACCTTTCATTTCTGTTCTGGTCTTATGCCAAATGGTACTCACTTTTTCTGTGGCATTTTCACTGCCCTTGAAGAAAGACATTGACAGTGTCAGAGACATCAAATTCTAATCTAGCTTCCTCCAAGAAATTAAACAAATGAGCATTTGGTTTTATAATTGGTCAATAGGTTGCCACCAGAGTGGACATCATGGAAGCTAATTTGGTCAACGGTCATAAATCTCAAACCCACTAGATATGTTCCTCCCTGGATGATATTTAATAATCATGAAAGATCGTTCTATCTTCTGTACTTAAAAATGACAATGGAAGTAAATAAAAGACATAAGGAATAGAATTACTATGCACTCATTTTGTATATGATAGTGAAGCATTCCTACACCACCAATTGGCATATTATTTATTAAAAGATAAACTACACAGCAACACACACACACACAAAAGTGTAAAAGGAACAAACTATAAAATCTGCCCTTGCATATTTGTGGTATTAACCATACTGTGTCATTATAAGGTTAAGATTTAAGAGAATCTTTATCTGGAAAGTGATTTTAGATACCATATGCAGATAAAAACACATTTTCTTTACTGTAAATGTAAATACCATCTTTTCATTAAGATGGTAAATACCATCTTAATCACTTTGATAAAAGTAATTTTTATGTTTACCTTTTTCAAAGAAGTCTTCAGGAGTTTGTCTAATAATAATATATTTTTGTTGTTTTTATCCAAAAATCTTGTAAGTTTCTCATATTTCGTTAGAATAAAGAGGTCTGATGCAGACTAGAAAATGCTGAAAAACAATTCTAGCAAGGGCTGTTTGTTTATTGTATTATATTCCTTCATAGGTCTACTTCATATATTTACACAAAAGTCTTTATTACTTATATTAACTTTATTTACTTAAAGACTTTATATAAAAGTCTCTATTACTTATATACACTTTATTGTGTAAAGACTATTTACACAAAAGTCTATATTACTTATATTCACTTCACTTATAAAATGTTCTGAAAAATAAAAAACAGCAATGGTATCATTTAGTGTTTCAGTAAGTGTTTTTTCAATATAATTTAGAGTCTAAATCTACTAAATTTTTTACAATGTGATTTAGAGTCTAAATCGAATCATCCTTTTTATATATTTTAGGACCTGTCTTGTCTCTCAATCTCCTATTCCCAGAATTCCCTATCTGTCCTTCTTGCTGTGTTGGTGTTATAACTAAGAGTAATTTCTGTTCTTGGTGGTATCTTTCAGATAACGTCCAAGAGCATGTTGACTGTTTTCACTCCATGTCTTGTTTAACATAAATCACAGCTACTTTTAGACATAAATTTCTCTAAATATGTGATATTTACTTCCTTTGGTACTTTCCAATTTATACTTGAGTATAATCATAAATAAATATATGTCTAGATTTTCACATATATGTATGACAAATTTTATAAAAGTCCCTATAAAAATGTTAACATTTATATAATTAGATGACATCAAATTGCCTGTAAACTGCTACACAAAGAGATTTCTAAGTTATGATAGCTGGTAACTAACACAATTAAATACAAAAATACCATTTTCTCAAAGAGAAATCAATGCATGCTGAAATATGCCAGAACTCCCTGCCTTATAACTTGTAGTTTATGGTTAGACCTTTTACTTGCCCCATTAACCTGTACATTGATTCTTCTGTTGGTGTAATAGTGTTAATATCACAGATTAAAATTATAAGCACAATTTTGAATACTTGTTTAAATTTTTATCTCCACTTATTTGTAATATCAGTTGTGTTTCCTACTTTGATAAAAAAATGAAACTAATAACCTGTATTGAGCACTATCCATGGGCCAGCACAATTCTAAGCCCTTTATATGGATTTTTGTCTTTTTTGTTCTTCCCGAAGGTAGTTTCTATTTCTAGTATTTTCATGTCATATATGAGAAATCTGAGTTGCAGGTTGAGTAAATTGCCCAAAGTCACAGAGTTATTAAGTAACAGAAAACTAAATTGAAAGCTTTAATAATCAGTTAATAACTAGCTCTACTATATAGACTAGATGCTTGAAGTATACAGGGTAGAAAATCATGTATATTAGATATCTGTTTCTGCATAACATTTAAAATTTATTACCTCTGAGTCAGGAATGTCAGATTGGCTTAGCTGGAGCCTCTGCTCAGGACCTATCACAACCATGCAATCAAGGTGTCTGCTTGGTTTTTGGTCTTTATTAAAGGCTCAACAGGGGGGAAATTTTCTCCTGAGTTCCCTTACATGGCTGTTGGCAGAACTCAGAAGATTCATGCTCATTCATGTTCCTCTTGTCAGGCTTAAGGCTCTTCCTGGATGTTGGGCAGAGATAACAGTTCCTTGTCATTTGGGCCACTCCCTGGGACTACTCATAACATGCCAGCTGGGCATCCTTAAAGACAGGAAAGGAGAAAACAGCAAAGAGTCCAAGATGGAAGCCACAGCCTCCTTTTAACCTAATGTTGGAAGTGACACCTATCACTTTTACTATCATCTGTTTATTAGAATTAAGTCACTAGGTCCAGCCAACAAAAGAGGAAGAAATTACACAAGAGGCAAGAATCACAGGGGTTCGGGGGAGTGTGCATTGCAGAGGCTAACTTAACTAACAGTCATGGGACCTATGTTTTGATTTAGACTCTGGTACAAAACAGTTTTATGATTTGAAAAAGTCACAGCCACTCATTTTCTCATTAAATGCATGATGAAAATAACCTGTCTGACCAAAGTCTTGGGTCTTTTGAAGGGATAAAAGAAAAATCATGGATATGAAAAGTTAAGAGCTTGATATAAATATGACTTAACTATATTATTATTTTTCAAAGACAAGGGATTATAACTAACTCATTTTGATTAGATCATATCTCTTCTCCATTTCCTTGCTCATTGTATTGCACATCAAAGCTAAATTATTCATTTTCATCTTATACCGATAGATATGCAAATAATTACCAAAAGAGTGAAATGGTCAGAGAAAAAAACCCTACAATTTATGGAGCATAAATCATATGTTGATCTCTGTGCTGGCCACTTTATATACATGAGCTCATCAAATCATCACAATTACTTTGTTAGTGGGTAACTTCTCTATTCTTTCTGCACCATACTGACTCTCCAGGAAGGAGTACAACTAATGAGATCGTAGTTCTATTTTTCCCTTCACTTGTCCTCCAAGCCTATAATAATGTTTTTAATTTTGTCCCATTCAGAAAATTTTAGAGATGTACAAATGACCTCATCTTAATCCTGTCCATTTTTGTACACGCAAGCAATACTATAGTCAAAAATCTCGTAAATGTCCCTCTGTCATTGTATTTAAAATGTCCAGACAAAGAAACCTCTTTAACATGTCACAGTGCATTGGTTCAGTGCCTGTAGTTTAGTGTCTCAGGCTTCCCTATATGATGCTTTGAATATATGTATGTCTTGGCTTTTTAAGTTAGATCACAATACTTCCAAAATAGAAGTAACATCTTTCATAACTTTTCATAAAGTACAAAACAATGAATTTCTCTCTCTCTCTCTCATATACACATGCACACAACATATATACTATTAATATATATAGTTATATGCATGCACACAATTAAATCAATCATTGGGTGATTGGCCTTGATATACTTTATTTAGGAGCTATGAGCTAATTCCAATGATTCTAATATATTTTGGCATTTTTATGGGCTGCCTTTTAAATAATTGCCTTCGAAGTCACTTTTACCAACCACAGAAGACTCAAAATAAAATATTTCAATGTATTGTTTGAATAAATGTAATACTGTCCAGCTCTATCACATATTTAATTCCCACACAGAGGCTCTGAAAGCCAATTGGCCATTTCTAGTGATCCATAATACCTTCAAGAGATGAAGGGAATTGTCACAAAAACACCACAAGTACTCTGAAGACGCAGTCCAAAATGTTCAGAGCAATAGCAGGGCCATAGGAATAATTGTAGAGCCTCACAAGATGACAAATTAGAAGGTAGTTGTACTTACTCTGTGATGGACTCCTGATTTGCCAGCTTTCAGAAATAAGTCTTTAAAAATTTTACACCATAATTAGCCCTACCTTAGAGGAATGTGGTTCTTCATGAGAAGACAAAGCATGAATACTTTCATATTAAAAAAATTAAATGTGTGATTCATATGTGATTATATCCCATGCTAGTTATGATAAAATAAGTGGAATTATTTAGGTCACATCATAACATGTACTGCTGCATTTCCCATGGTTCCTTGTTAATTTCTAGGTACAAAGTAGGTAAATACCATGAGTTTAAATTGAATTTTATACATGAAGTTGACTATGGATGAGCTACTCTGGCATTTTCAAATGATATATCCTAAACATTTCTACAAGAATAAATTGATATCAACATAAAAATCACTCCCAATTTAGTTACATATTTTAATGTTTCTTTTGAACAATTGCTCGATTTAGAAGAGCATGACTCAGTGCAATGGAAACAGATTACTAGGTAGATACAGTTCTAGTCCCAGTATTTCATCTGATGGGCTTGGTACAGTTGATTCGTTTTCATGTGATTTAGTTTCTCTATTTGAAACTGGGAAATCTAAAATCATAGAATATGTGTTCTATAAGGGACATTAGAGAAATCAAGTTAAAATCCCACATTTTACAGGGCATATGTATTGAATAATTTAATAAGGGCATTTGTATTAAATAATTTAACAAGGTCCAAATAATCAGGTACTACTAAATAAAACCTCATGCATGTGTTTCTTTTCAGTCTTTTCACTCTTAAACCCCATGATCCATTATTGAATTGAACATTGACTGCATACCTGAGAGACATACAATGCAAATGCTGTAGCATATCATAAAGTAGATTTTAGTAAGGATTATCAGGAAACTTCCATGTAGTCTATGCATCGGCTAAACACTCCAGCCTGCTTCAATCTTATGACATATTATATATTAAAATGTTGTAATGATTAATTTTTTGCATTGAATTGACTGGGCCACAGGATACTCAGATACAGGTCAAACATTATTCTGGATATGTCTATGAGGGTGTTTTGTGATGAGATTAATTTAAGTCAGCAAACTGAGTAAAGCAGATTATCCTCCCTAACGTGGGTGGCCCTCATTCAATTAATTGAAGACCTGAATAGAACAAAAAGGTAACTTTTTATATGAGGGAACTCCTCCTGCCTAATTGTTTGAGCTAGGCCATTGGTTTTGCCTGGCCTTCAGACTTGGACTAAAACATCAGTTCTTCTTGGGTCTCAAGCCTGCTAGCTTTTGGACTGAATTTACACCATCACCTCTCCTGGTTGTCAAAGTCTTCAGACTTGGACTAAAACTACACATCCAGTTCTCCTGAGTCTTCAGCTTGATGATTGAAAATCTTGGGACCTCTCAGCCTTCATAATCATGTGAGCCAATTACTTATAATCAATCCTTACACACACACACACACACACACACACACACACACACACAGGCTGTCCAGAAAGTATCCAGCTGTGTAACCATTTTTGTTATATTAACAATGGCTGGATACTTTCCACACAGCCTTCCTATATACACACACATACATACACATAAACATATGTATATATTTATTTATGTATAATAATTATAAATTATGTTGGTTCAGTTCCTTTGGAGAACCCTAGTACACATGTTAAGAAAGAAAATATGGGGAATTATGTACTGGCTCTTAAATATCTCCACCAGGAAGAGACCCACATCATTTCTGCTCAGATGTCTTTGGCCTGAGTAATTCACATGGCCACCCTGACACCTAGATTTCATGGAAGTACATTTCTTATGCTTGACTGTGGTCAGGAATGCACTTTGGTGAATAATTAATAATGACCAGCACAGACGTTCAGTCTACTCATGAATAAGACACCCCTGGTTTCAAGTAGAGTGCAATTCTTGTCAGATTACTTGTTTATCCCTTAGGAACATAAGAAAGGTCAAAGCCATAATAGAAGATATAAGATCAAACAGAGGCCAAAAAGTACAAAGGTACATACAAATCTGAGGGTATATGAATATTAACCCATTGGATGATTTATTAAATAATTTACTATATGTAAAGAGCTTAGAATTGGCTCTGGTATATCACAAGTGCTCAATAAAAATATTTGCTATATTGCAATTTTCAATGGCTATTATTACTTTCTGTGTAATTACTATTATTGTTATTAAAAATAGTGCTCTACAGACAAAAATTAGAATCGATAACCCATTTAAAGAGAGCCTCTTTCTGAAAATATCAAGATAAATTGGATAAAACATAATGAAGCATCAATGAAATATCAATGAATGCGATTTTTCCATAAATACTGATTGTGTGTCACCTTTAGAAATGAAGCTCCTCGAATTGAATATTTCCTCCAAAACATTTTGAATTAAATGCAGTGTCCTTTAAAGTTAGGAACAAATGACACATTTCCTTTTATTGGAGGTAAAAGAGATAGGTACATTTAAATACAGGCCTATGCTACGTTTTAGTCCAGAGAACTCTAAGCACAGAGTGTCACTTAAAATGAGCTGCACCGAAGACAGATTTTTACAAGGAAAAAAAACATGTAAGATTAATTAAATAAAATAATATAAACATGAAAGATGTTTGATGTGTCGACCTATGGGTAAAGCTTCATGCACCGATTAGATCAATTTCCCATTATAATGTGAGGTGGTGCTTACAATAGATCAGAGCAAGGGGTTTCAAATACTAAAGAACTGAGTTGGATCCCCACTCTCAGGCATTTAGTAGCTGCGATACCTGTTTATGACTTAACCTCCTTAAATCTCAGTGTCCTTATCTGTACTGTGTAGAAAATAATTTCCATAATCTAATAACTTCATAAGGTTATTATATTAAATGATAATGAATAGTGTTGAGAATAGTGTCTGGCACATAAATGAGCCACAATATGGTAACAACTATTGCTATTAAATCTGGTACTGACATTTAGCATTCATTAAGTTGGCAAACAGATACCCATGTTCTAGCTACCTACTGCTGAGTAACAACCCACTCTGGAACATAGTGCCTATGATAATGAACATATATCTCACCCATATTTTGTGAGTCAGGAATTTGGGCAGAGATCAGGTGGGTGATTCATTGGCTCCATATGGTGTCAACTGAGATCACTCAGTGAAATTCACTTGACAGCTGGACTGGTCTAGAGGTTCCAAAATGGCTTGACTCCTGCGTCTGGTGCCTTGGAGGGAATGAATGACTGCAAGGCAGGGCTCAGATGAGACTGTCATGCATGGTGTCTACATGACATGAGATCTCTCCAGCATGGAGGTCACAAGGTAATTGAACTTCTTATATGGAAGTTCAGGGCTTCCAGAGAGAGTTCTCTAAGGGACAGGAAATATGGTGTTACTTCCATTGTGTTCTATTGGTAAAACCAATCACAGAGTCTTCCCTCATTCAAGGGGAGGGGACAGAGAACCAACCTTTCAGTGGGAGAAATAACCACCTTTAATAAATCACAGGCATGCTATAGGTTCTTTGTGTTATAATGAAAGCAATATGTCACTGTGTATATGGTTTGTGTAACTCAATGTACATTCTTGGCACTTTTATCAAAAATCAGTTGGCTATAAATATGTGGATTTATTTCTGAGTTCTTTATTCTGTTCCATTGATCCATGTGTATATATTTATACAAATACCATGCTATTTGTGTCATGATAGCTTTGCAGTATATTTTAAATTTAAGTAATGTAATGTCTCTAGCGTTTTTCTTTTTCTTCAGTATTGCTTTGGCTATTTGGGGTCTTTTGTGTTTCCATATACATTTTAGGATTGTTTCTATTTCTGTCAAGATTGTTATTGGTTTTGTGATAGAGTTTGCATTGAATCTGTAGATTGTTTTGGGTAATATGGTCCTTTAAACAATATTAATTTTTTTCAATTTGTGACCATGGGATGTCTTTCCTTTTTTAATGTGTTCTCTTCAATCTCTTTCATCAGTATTTTGTAGTTTTCATTATAGAGATCTTTCACCTCATTGGTTAAATTTATTCCCAGGTATTTTTTTGTGGCTATTGTAAACAAAATTGCTTTCTGGATTTCTTTTTAAGCTAGCTCATTATTGGTATATAGAAATGCTGCTGCTTTCTATATGTTTATTTTGTATCCTGCAAATTCACTGAATTTATTTATCAGTTCTAAGAGCTTTTAGGTGGAGTTTTGGTTTTTCTATGTATAAAATCATGTCATCTGAAAAAGTGGAAAATTCTACTTTCTATTTTCCAGTTTGAATGCTCTTTGTGTTTTCCTCTTGCCTAATTGTTCTGGCTAGGACTTCTAGTATTATGTTGTATAATAATGTTGAAAGCGGGCATACAGTTTTTACAGAAAAGCCTTTAGCTTTTCCCCATTCAGTATGCTGTTAGCTGTTGGTTTGTCATGTATTGTCTTTATTGTGTTGAGGTATGTTTCTTCTATACCTGATTTGTTGAGAGTTTTTAACATGAAAAAATGTTGAATTTTATCAAATGCTTTTTCTGCATCTGTTGATTACATGGTTTTTATCCTTCATTCTATTGATGTGATGTGTCACATTTATTGATTTGCATATATTAAACAATCCTTCCATTCCTGGGATAAATCCCAGGAAATCATGGCTTATTACCTTGTGGATGTGTTGTTGAATTCAGTTTGCAAGTATTTCGATGAAGATTTTTGCATCTATGTTGGATTTGGTTCTGTGTGGGTGCCATAATATAGTGTTTGTATGATTTATTTGGCTATAATCAATAGCAATATCTGCAAGTTCCTCAGTGGTTTAAGCTGTGGTTGTTTTTGGAGGCTATTATGAACTTTTACTGGGGACTGGGGTACTGGGAAGGATAGTCCTCAAGGCCGAGAATGGCATGTGCAGGTGCCAGCAGTGATGACAGTGGGCTGGGTGGGACTGTTTTCATGCCTCTGAGTGGCATCAGTGGGGTTGCTGTTAGTGACAGTGGCCCTGAGTTGTGGCTTTCAGACTCTGAGGAGTGTAGATTTTGACTCTTTATGTCCTGTGGGGAGCCTTCCTGATGTACTGGACCAGGTGTTCCCCAGGGTGTAGGGGACTGCATGGGTTCGGGTGCTGTGTCATGGCCACACTGCTGGGTCCAGCTGTTTTCATGATGTTGTAGCCCTCTGAGTGGATGTGGAGGAAGGTCAGAGAGGCACCAGGAACATGGAAATGCAGGGATCACTGGGTCCTTGAGCAAGATGTAGTCTGGTGTTGGCTCTACTCTCAAAACAGTGCCATGCTGCAGCAGCTCGGGTCCCAGGGTATGGGTAGTACCCAGCATGAATTCCCTCTCTAGGACAATGTAGTGACATGGATACCAGGCAGCTCCCTGTATTAGGCTCAGGGCCTGGGAGGGCCAACGTGCTGTCATATAGGTAGGATTGCAGGTATCTGTAGTGGGAATGTGGACTGTTGGGGATCTCTCACTTACCTTTTCCCTGCAATTAGGAGTCTCTCCTGGCTTCAAGCTGATCCCAGCTGGCTGTTTTACTTCCTTTTTTTATGCTACCATCTTGAGTTTTTCTGCTTCAGAGGGTCTCTGTCATTTCCCTGTTTAATTCCAGTGTTCTTCCTTAGAAGCTCTGGTTTGACGTGCAGTTTTATCTACTCACTATTTTTGTCCTTCCTTGTGGAGAGGCACATGCTGGACGCCTCTAATCAGCCATTTTGATGACCTATGCCTAAAAATGAAAATTCTGCTTGCAGTACTGCTACATATTTGTACCTACAAACACAGGGATTCAGATCAATTTTGTATTTGCACAAGTGAGTTTAAAACTCACACACGCTCTCAAAAGAATAGTGTTTTTAAGTGTATCTGTTGCCTTATTGAGTGATTCCTGACAAGTGAGAATTTCTGTTTCAACTAGATATTGTCAAGTAGAAAAACCTTTCCTCTACCCATTTACATTATATTATCGGGGGGGGGGGGGGCGATGGGCATGTAAATTAAACTGATAAGAGATAGATTAGCAAAAAAGAAAAACAGATTTAATTAGGTACATATGCACAGGAGTTGACAAATGTGACTTAAGGAGGCGTTTAGCATTTGGGGCTTATATACCATGTTAATAGGGGTTGGAGGAGGGCAGAGGGCACTTCTGGGAAAGGAAATGACTTTTAGTAAGATCAGTAGACACTTAGGAGAATAAGTGAGAGATATGATAGTTTTATGACAGTGTCTGTTCCTCTTACCCAGGTGCTGCCTTGTGCTGACTTCTCAACTTCAGTGGTAAGAGTTGCCTTCCTTGGTTGTGAAACTCACTGGGAAGGAATTTATAACAGTGGAATTATTTGGGCAAGCTTTGCTTTTGGAAAATAAGGCAAATTCAGAAAAAGTCTCTTGTTTCTGCATCTACTTATTCTCAAATGTCTTCAAGTCAAAATAGTCCTTTATGCTATAGTGGCATATTTTGGACCCCTTCAACATCAATGAGAAAGCACATTCTTCAGTTGGGATTTTATGTATATCTAATAATTGAGAGAACTTTCTATGGACTGATTTCTGGCTCCCCACTTTTAAACTTTTATTCCACTCTGTCACACACATACATCTGGGAACTTCTCACAACAGAACCTTTGACACTGTACTTTTATGCCACCACTTTGGGGGAGCTGTCAGTGGATGCTGGGAAAATCCTTGGAAGTGATTCTACATGGTGATGGCTAGCAATAACTTAACTGTGAAAGAAAAGGAGTGTGAACCCACAAAAATACATCTTAACACATCCAAATTAAATGTATCCTCATCTAATCTTTTCCTTAGCTAGACCCTCAAAATGCCTATAGTCTCTCTAACACCATTTAAAGAAGAAATGTGACAAAGAAGAAATTGGAATGGAAGAAAGATGTGTTCTTAATCTATTGCGGTTAAAAATCTTACTCTTGCAAATATCAAAGGCATATTACTGTGCCAATGTCTCTCTTTGCACCACCACCTCAAGGACTTGGATGAGGCTGGTGCAAATCAGAAACCCTGAAAGCTTAAGCTTCATTAGCATCACAGTAAGTCTGCCCTGGAGAGTAACTTAGGAACTGGGGAACAATGGCCAGCGTGCCTACAAAGAATAACTTTTGGTAGCTGAAGGCAATATTGGTTTATAGACCTTTGGAAAATACTGTTTTATAGGGGAAAATAAAACAGATAAAGGGGCACTGCCTTAGATTCAGTAATACTTTTTTAAGTTCACCATGTTTTGCTCTAATGCTGTCTCCTATATTTTAAATATATTGGTTTTATAAGGAAGATAGAAGCAGTGCTTCCTATTGATTAGATGAAGAGGGGAGCTTTATATCAGACATCACTGAAAAGGCAGCTGGAGAGATTATTTCTTCCCTCAAAACAGACAGACATGATCAAGCTGTAGCAAATATTTGGAAAGAAAGACAAAGAAACACTCAGCAAGAGAAGGCTCTAGTGAATTCAGTACTGAATTTAGGTATATAGTGTTAATAACATATACTGTTACTAATCACTGCTATTAGTTGAATAATATATCAAAACACAATATTTTATATATGTTAGCCAAATTGAAAGCTTATATTTATGTCCTAAGAGTGTTTTTTTTATCCAGTCAATTGCAGACAGTGTTGAGAATCAGTTACACACCCAAAACAGAAAATAAAAAGAACCTTAAGGAACAAAAAAGAAAGAAAGAACAGCAGTAAATACAAAGAATCATTTTTATATTTCCATCCCATTATGGGTCAACAATACTTTATCAAAAGCTCTGTTCAAAGTCTTAAACTTTACACCAGTTTCTAGGAAAAAAATTAACTAGACTAAAATATGTCTGCTAATGTTAAAGATCACCTGGTACAAATGTTTGTAGCTTTATGAAGAATTCGTTTTGTCAGTGGAACTATATTTTCATCTGTGACTGAATAGCACACCTGTTGATTTATAGGGATGTTGTTGACACCCATATTATCTATTTTGATGAGCTCTTTAATTCAGCCTTACTTGGATAATCGATTAAATGAGTGCTGAAACAGGCATTTAAATTGTATTACTACTATCCAAAGTCAATGTGAGTCTGAAGTTTATTGAAATCTCCAGATATTGGACCTAAGTCAGATTAATAACCACTTTGACTTATAGAGAGTTGAACACTGATTTCGTATCATCCGCCCATGTACCTCCGCGGAAGTGATATTCCTCCTCCACTCAAGGCTGCCCAGAACTAGTCAGTGGCCTCATCTGACCACGAGGGGGCCAAGAAGTACAATCCTACTTTAGACCTGGAAACCAAAAGCAATTATTTGGGGAAAGGTTCAATGATTACCACATAAGGATCAGCATCTGCCATTGGAAATTTCATTGCAACTGAAGTAGTCAGTAAAATTTATTATATTTCTTACTCTAGAAATAGTGTACATTATGTGTTTCCTAATTACTATCAATCACCTTTACTTGAATAAAGTGTCGTACCACCTGCTATTGATAATTAACATAGGAAGTGACATAGTTAGCATAGGTCAACATAGTCAGAGGCCAAAACTTCTAATTCACAATTTTCAACCATTTTTGGTATAAACAAGGTCACTTATTTCAATATTATATTTGTACAAGCCATTATAATCAGATTTTCCCCAAAATTCTTAACATATTTTCTAGCTTAGTGGTCATTATTCACAGCATCATTTAACATACCCTGCCACAACAGTAAAAATATGCCAAATGTCTCAAGTTCATGCTGCACAGGGTATTGGTGTGTCCAATTTTACCATTTAGAGTGAAAAGAAATAGCTTCAGGTGGCCCTAAATATTAGGATATATTGCTTTTGACCTACCAAAGGTCTTTTTCCCAAAAAATCACTGAGATTGTACAAAACACTGTGCTCCCCCCAAATTTAGATTTTTAAGGATGTATAAAAATTAAAGTTGAAAAAAGTTTACATACTAATTATTTTGTAAATAAAAAACAATGTCAGGTGTAATAACTTACTGGGTCTTTTTATATGTGCCATAAATTGTAAATATGTGCTATATTGCATGTTTTGGCATTTAAAACTTTAGATATTAAAAAAAATCAACTGTCAATCTGTGCTAAGCTTACAGTGAAAATCACTTCTATCAAGTGTTATTTTCAAACCTAAATACTCTACTAAAATCTGAAAATCAGACAGCCCATAAGTTAATATTTAGATAAGCTTATAATTTATTTTCAAAGGTTTCTTTTTCTTGTAAACTGGGTTTTTATACTGGCCTTGTGGAAATATTTTATAGTTATGCAATAGCTAGTACAAATCAATTTAGCTTAGTTTCTGTGTTCTTTTATTGATACATTGTAATATATGGCTTTGCATAATATGAATTCATGATTTAAACAGCATAACTGATTCTATTTCTTGGCTAAAGACCAATTAAATAACCACCGATGCAAGCAGTTATTACCTACTTAAAAGGAAATCTGTGGTTTCCTTATTTAAACTGCTGAGTTTTTATGTCCATCAAAAAGGCTGTTATTGCAATGAATAATTTAGCCATTTCAGTCTACTACACATTTTAATACAAGCATGGATTTAAGGCTGAAAACTATGCCTAAAATTTCACACAGTCCAAAGGATCAGAATCATACTTTCAATAGCTATGCATACTTATATTTAATATTTCAAATAATATGGTTAAAGGACAATAGTGTCTAATAATTATTTAGATAAGGAAGACTGATGTATCAATTTTGGCCAAAGTAGTTAGTGAAATGGTTGATCGCGAAAGCCTAGAACACATGTCTTTACACATATGAGAAGACCCTTTTTAAAAATATGAAAGGTCAATGGATTTGGAGATGTCAGAGTGTCATTTCCACTGTTTGTCCCTTGGTGGAGTTCTTGAGTCACTTTCTCCCTTTCTGTCAAACTGCTTTATATTTCTTTCCAGAACTGGCTATCATGTTTACTGTATTTAACCTTTTTCTCATATTATTGTGAATACGGCGTTTATTATGAATAAAGCCCCCCCCCCCCCGCCCCGAGATTACATCTCTAGCACCTACTTTGTATTCTTAACTATAAACTTTTGTTGTGGTTACCTTCTTTGTCTTTTCCCGAAGCTTAAACTACATCACGGATCCTGAATGCTATTTTTCAGCTCAGTCACTGAAATTTCTTAACTGCAAAGCAGTTTTAGGCAAGCGATGTTAGTAGGTAAATTAAAAAGAAAAAAGAAAAACTACAGAATATTGTAACTTTAGGGTCGGATATGTGACATAGAAAAGGAATCCTCGGTCAAGGATGAAACACGTATGTTAGAATAGGATGGTATTTATATTTTAATCAATTTTAGTCAATTTCATATTTTATATCTCGGATTCAAAGGGACGGTTCTTTTTATTGTCCTTTAAGAAACGTCAATAAAGGAAAAACAGAAATCCCCGACATTTCCACATCCCTTCAAACATTTTGCTTCTTACATACGACGACGTCCTGTCACTCTGATCAATGTAAGCTTTAGGACACTGATCTCATTTTGTCTCTTCAGTTCTGGCTGCTAAAGCAGCAGCAGCAGCAGGCTCTTTAATTTATTGCAGCCGGTTACACTTTCGATCCCATTTCCTTCTGAACCTTTTCCTCTCAGGTTGAGAAGATAAATGCAGCCTTGGGTCTGAGGAGCCGGGCGGGGTTTGTGGGTGGGAGCGAAGCCGGATATCATATTCCCTCGGTGAGGTCTGGTACCGGGGGGGATTAAGTCCCCCGGTTCCATTTAATGAAATTGCTGAGCACTTGTGACACTGGCTCTAAGACTGCGGAAATGGGGCGGGGGTGGGGGAAACTGCTTCTGTCCTCCATTCTTCCTCCCCGCCGGCGGGGTGGGGGCGGTGCGAGGGATGCTGGAGAGTGTCAGCCCCTGGCTAGGGGGCGGAAGAGGATCGGCAGTTCCAGCGCGGCAAGGGCACCCCGAGGCCACCCCTCACCGCCCCCTTCCCCCCACCCCGCCTATTCTGTTCTCTTCCCCAGAACCGCGCCACCGGGCAAAGCCGCCACCACTTCTTGGCTGCTCTGGCGGAAAGGTCGGAGCCTGGGACCGAAGGGAAGGGAGCGAAGCCAGGAGGCGTTAGGGCCCCCGCAGTCTGGCCACACTGTTCTGCATGCAGAACACGTCGGGCCCATTTCCCACGCTGGCTTGGCTCGGCGGCGGAGTTGGTAGGGATGAGAGTGAGGAGGGCGGGCTGGAGACTTCCCCCCGCTCCCAAACAGGGAACCACTCCACTGTGAAGGACGCACTGCACCCCCAGTCATCTGGGAAGAAATGTGCAGCGCTCCGAAGAAAAGCCGCCCACTTCGTAGCCCCCAGAAAGTGCGCGCCGAGCGAGTGCGCGCCAGAGTGGAGGGCAAACCCTTGAATACGCGGAGGGGCTTATTCAAGTTTGTGGTCTGGAGAGGAAAGAGTGAGTGCACAACGTCTCTGCCCACGCGGCTGCCTGAAGTTTGCAAAATCTTAGTAAGGCGGAGAGGGCAGTGAGTGCACTGCACCACATTGCCGCGCATCGGAATGCACGGCGCGAGAGCGGAGCGGAGACAGCCTCCCTCCTTCGCTTCGGGCCGGGAAAAAGGAAGACCAGGGTCAGGGGGAAGCAGGCGTTCTGATAAACCAGAGTTCTTGCCAAATGTAAGGGGGACTTGGCGTTACTGCCACTTAGCCAGCCGGGAAGGCGCTGCGGCGCCCGCCCCCGCCCCCGGCTCGAGACTGCGGCGGTGCTCACTGAGCCTGCGCGCCGGGCTTTTCTCGCTGATGCTGCAGATATAGAGCTAAGAGGCTCGGATGACTAACGCGGGAGGGTTAGCGGGAAGGCCGGGTTCCCTGCTCTGGCCTCCGAGGGGGAGCCGCCACCTACGGAGTGATGCCGCGTTAAGAGACTGGAAAATACTCACCAGCTCCCTGGCACTTGCTACACACGCTTCCATCCTTCCGCGCTCCTGCGACCCCGCTTACTGAAAGCTTGGAAATCTCTGCCGCCTCCCCCCACCCCGCCCCCATTCCCGCTCGCTGCGCCCGCCCAAACAACCGCGCGCTACATCTGCTCCTTGACTTTACTGGTGTATGTCTTGTTTGTATCGTTCTGCCTCCTCACTCGGATCTCGGCGTGGGTAAAGAAGAGTACCCACGCTGGACGGATTTCTGTCTTTCTTTTCCTTTTCTCTTCAAATTCTCCTGTAAGGAGAGGCCCTTAAATGTCTATAGATTGGTCAGACGATCTGAGGACCAAGCAGTTCCCGGCAGCAGCTCTTTTTCTCTTTCGAGATGGTAAAAACTCGCCCCTAAATGTCTCCTGCCCACCCCGACCCTCTCGATCATGGCTAAGCCCCTTCGTTTAACAGAAATAAATGAGGAGTACATGACTATAGTTCAGAAAACACAACAGACCTCATGTCTGATAAGCTGGGATTGTGGTGGTCCCGATTGAAAACTGGGGAAGCCTCGCGTGGGGGAATATCAGGGAAGACCAAGTGGCACAAAGTCAAAGAAGCAAGGGGCACTTCGGTACACAAAGTTGCCATTAAAGTTTATTCCCTTTTATCCAGATAGGTGACGCTACACTTTGCCAGTTACTAAGGGCTGTAGGTTTCTATTCAGAAAATAATACCGAGGTTTCCAACATGTGTTTATTCCCCAGGCGCGCGCACACACGGTGTATCCCGAGCAAGCACGAAGACAGGAATGTCAAGCATTTAAACAAAGACAGGCATCCTCCTCCCCCCATCCAATCCCTCCAAAGTCTGCACTCCCAAAAAAGGATCCCTCTACCATTCTCTCCGGAGTTTGATGTTCTCTCTTCATTACTGCAGCCCGTCATGGTTTTTCAGAACACCAGCGTGGCTTCCTGGGCGCACACGGGTTTCCCAAGCCACCAGTAACCACCATGCCCTAACCAAAATGCTAAATCTCGAACCGGAGCTACTTTAAGGGGGAGAATATCATCTGAGAGGAGGAACAAGAAGGAGAAATGTATTCTGAAATCCGTTTCAGAGCTCTCACACACGCACTGGGCATTATTCAAAGGAGGAGGAAATTTACCAGCCCCAGGGAAGGAAAGCAAGTCCCCCAGAGAAGACCGCGGCTGCACTTGCTGGGGGGACTAGGTTTTGGCCTAAAGGGGACTGGCTGGGACTGGGCACACTCGGAGCGTTCACCGGAGCTGAAGCTGGGCTTTCTGGAGCGCGGCGGCTGGCTGACGCTCCCTCCCGTACCTTTCCCCGGGCCCTCCTCCCTCGCTCTCTACGAGTGTGTAGTTTCGGCGGCTCGGCTGCTGCCGCCGTCGCCGCCGCTGCAGCCGCATCAGGGACAAGCCTGAGCCAGGAGCGAGCGATCTCCCAGAAGCAGCCACCACTCTGGGCAACTTGCGGGTTTCTGGCTCGCAGATAGCTAGCGGGAGCTACCCACTTGCGGTTCAGTGTTTCAGAGCCACGGCAGCGTGAGGGGCGGCAAGAGCGCCCGCACCAGACTCTCCCAGACACGAAAGGGGACGAGACAACTGCAGAATTCACCCGCCGTGCCAGGGCACTTCCGAGGCCACAACCGACTGGCACTTTTTTCCCCCTTGGCAAACTGGATTTTTTTTTTTTTTTAAGCTACTTGGCAGCTGTCTCTGACTCCACCTCCCCCTCCACCCCCTCCCCAAAGCCTTTGGCTTTTCTTCGGAAATCCGGACAAAATTGGGCATCTTTGTTAATTGCCGTTGGGGGAGCCCGGCCGTGCGCTTTCCCCGGGCCAACGTCGCTTGTGCATCGAGCCTGGTTTGCTCACCTTTGAACTGCAAAAGGATCAAGTTCAGCTCGAGTTCCCTGCATTGGGACTGGGAGGAAGGAGGGAGACAGCGTGCAGGAGAGCGAGTGGGAGAGGGGGAAAGGGGAAAGGAAAGGAGGGAGGAGAGAGAGGAGGGAGGAGAGAGGGAGGGAGGGGAGGGATCGAGAGAGCGGGGAGAGAGAGAGAGGCTGCAATCTCCTCCCTGAATCGCGCACAGCGCTGCAGATCCCACTGCTCCGACATGCGGGCCGAATGCAGGTGAGAAAAGGCACGGACTCTGCGACTGCGAACCCAAACTTGGGCACCGCGCGGTGCGCACGGCTCAGCCCTCGCCCCCGCGGGCGAACGGCTGCTGCGGTTTCAGGCGGAGGCTTCGTGACTAATGACCTTGCGCAGAGTTGTTAAGAAAAAAGAGAAACCGGAGCTCTCCGGGTGAGAAGGGACTGACTCTGGGCGTCTCTGAAGATGGCTTGGGCTGCTCTTTGGCGCGCCGGGGGGACCCGGACGCGGACGGCTCTGTGACGCGAGTAGTCTCCACTGCACCGTGCCCGAAGCGACCTGCCAGGGATTTTTCATTCTCGGTCTGTTGACTGGCTTTCCCGCTGCCTGAGCGGAGTCGGAGTTGAGACTGGCTTGTTGCTGGCCCCAGCGCCTTGTGCAGGAAGCGACCCACGTTTGCTCGGGCAGAGGTAGCGGGAGGCTGGGTCTGGAGTGAGTGGCTGGAACGTGAATTGGACTCAACTCGAGTAGCAGCAAAGACGAGCGGGGCTGACAGAGGGGGAGGCTGCAAGCTCGTGGTTCCCGACTGCTTCCCAGCCCCACCGCCCGACTGCCAGAGCGGTTCTGGCCCCTTCGGACAGAGTGGGGACCGGATCCCGGGATCCTCCGCCCGCTGCGGGGATGACTCTAGGTGGGGGTGGGGGGGCTGCCGAGCCAGCGGCGCGCAGTGTCCCGTGAACTGTGAGTACTGCGACTGAACCGCGGCCGGCAAGCGGGCGATTAGCACCCATTGCATGAATTATGAAACAATAACTTTCGGAAGAAGCAGGAGGGAAAAAAAAGAAGCATCTATCACTGGGCCCCCACCACCACCTCCGGCCGAGTCTACACGCTGCTCTTGCCCCCTCCCTCCCCTTCCTCTCCTTCCTTTCCTGGAGAGGGGATAGGACTGGGGGGAGGGCAGGCGGCTAGCCCGGGAGGAGGGGGCGCCGAGGGGCTGTGGTTAGAAGGCGCAGTAGCAGCAGCAGCAGGAGAAGATGCTGAGGATGCGGACCACGGGATGGGCGCGCGGCTGGTGCTTGGGCTGCTGCCTCCTTCTGCCGCTCTCGCTCAGCCTGGCGGCCGCCAAGCAACTCCTCCGATACCGGCTGGCCGAGGAGGGCCCCGCCGACGTCCGCATCGGCAACGTCGCGTCGGACCTGGGCATCGTGACCGGCTCGGGTGAGGTGACTTTCAGCCTGGAGTCGGGCTCCGAGTACCTGAAGATCGACAACCTCACCGGCGAGCTGAGCACTAGCGAGCGGCGCATCGACCGTGAGAAGCTGCCCCAGTGTCAGATGATCTTCGACGAGAACGAGTGCTTCCTGGACTTCGAGGTGTCGGTGATCGGGCCCTCGCAGAGCTGGGTGGACCTGTTTGAGGGTCGGGTCATCGTGCTCGACATCAACGACAACACGCCCACCTTCCCGTCGCCCGTGCTCACGCTCACGGTGGAGGAGAACCGGCCCGTGGGCACGCTCTACCTGCTGCCTACTGCCACCGACCGTGACTTCGGCCGCAACGGCATCGAGCGCTACGAGCTGCTCCAGGAGCCCGGGGGCGGCGGCGGCGGCGGCGAGGGCCGGCGCGCCGGGCCGGCCGACAGCGCCCCCTACCCCGGGGGCGGCGGGAACGGCGCGAGCGGCGGCGGCTCCGGAGGCTCCAAGCGGCGGCTGGACGCACCAGAGGGCGGCGGCGGGACCAACCCCGGCGGCCGCAGCAGCGTGTTCGAGCTGCAGGTGGCCGACACCCCGGATGGCGAGAAGCAACCGCAGCTGATAGTGAAGGGGGCGTTGGACCGCGAGCAGCGCGATTCCTATGAGCTGACCCTGCGGGTGCGCGACGGCGGCGACCCTCCTCGTTCCTCGCAGGCCATCCTGCGGGTCCTCATCACCGACGTGAACGACAACAGTCCCCGCTTTGAGAAGAGTGTGTACGAGGCCGACCTGGCAGAGAACAGCGCCCCGGGGACCCCCATCCTTCAACTGCGCGCCGCCGACTTGGACGTGGGGGTCAACGGGCAGATAGAGTACGTGTTCGGGGCGGCCACCGAGTCAGTGAGGCGGCTGCTGCGCCTCGACGAGACGTCCGGCTGGCTCAGTGTCCTGCACCGCATCGACCGCGAGGAGGTGAACCAGCTGCGCTTCACGGTCATGGCCCGCGATCGCGGGCAGCCCCCCAAGACCGACAAGGCCACCGTGGTCCTCAACATCAAGGATGAGAACGACAACGTGCCGTCCATTGAAATCCGCAAGATCGGACGCATCCCACTCAAGGACGGAGTAGCCAACGTGGCAGAGGACGTTCTGGTGGACACCCCCATCGCTCTGGTGCAGGTGTCGGACCGAGACCAAGGCGAGAACGGGGTGGTCACCTGCACCGTGGTGGGCGATGTGCCCTTCCAGCTCAAGCCGGCCAGCGACACAGAGGGCGACCAGAACAAGAAAAAGTACTTCCTGCACACCTCAGCCCCTCTGGACTATGAGACCACTCGGGAATTCAACGTGGTCATAGTAGCGGTGGACTCAGGCAGTCCCAGCCTCTCCAGCAACAACTCCCTGGTTGTCAAGGTGGGAGACACCAATGACAACCCGCCGGTGTTCGGCCAGTCGGTGGTGGAGGTTTACTTCCCTGAGAACAACATCCCGGGCGAGAGGGTAGCCACCGTGCTGGCGACAGACGCGGACAGCGGAAAGAACGCGGAGATTGCCTATTCCCTGGACTCATCTGTGATGGGGATCTTTGCCATCGATCCCGATTCGGGGGACATCCTCGTCAATACGGTATTGGACCGTGAGCAGACTGACAGGTATGAGTTTAAAGTTAACGCCAAAGACAAAGGCATCCCTGTGCTGCAGGGCAGCACCACGGTGATTGTGCAGGTGGCTGATAAGAATGACAATGACCCTAAGTTTATGCAGGACGTCTTTACCTTTTATGTGAAAGAAAACTTGCAGCCCAACAGCCCTGTCGGGATGGTCACCGTGATGGATGCTGACAAAGGGCGGAATGCAGAGATGAGCCTGTACATAGAGGAGAACAGTAATATTTTTTCTATTGAAAATGACACGGGGACCATTTACTCCACAATGTCTTTTGACCGGGAACATCAAACTACATACACTTTCAGAGTCAAGGCTGTGGACGGGGGAGATCCTCCCAGATCCGCCACAGCCACAGTCTCTCTCTTTGTGATGGATGAAAATGACAATGCTCCCACAGTTACCCTTCCCAAAAACATTTCCTATACTTTACTGCCACCATCAAGTAATGTCAGGACAGTTGTAGCTACAGTGTTGGCAACAGACAGTGACGATGGCATCAATGCAGATCTGAACTACAGCATTGTGGGAGGGAATCCCTTCAAACTGTTTGAGATTGATTCCACCAGTGGTGTGGTTTCCTTAGTGGGAAAACTCACCCAAAAGCATTATGGCTTGCATAGGTTGGTGGTGCAAGTGAATGACAGTGGGCAGCCTTCCCAGTCCACCACGACTCTGGTGCATGTGTTTGTCAATGAAAGTGTTTCTAATGCAACTGTGATTGACTCCCAGATAGCCAGAAGTTTGCACACCCCACTCACCCAGGATATAGCTGGTGACCCAAGCTATGAAATTAGCAAGCAGAGACTCAGTATTGTCATTGGGGTAGTTGCTGGCATTATGACAGTAATTCTAATCATCTTAATTGTAATGATGGCAAGGTACTGCAGGTCTAAAAATAAAAATGGCTACGAAGCTGGCAAAAAAGATCATGAAGACTTTTTTACACCCCAACAGCATGACAAATCTAAAAAGCCTAAAAAGGACAAGAAAAGCAAAAAATCTAAGCAGCCTCTCTACAGCAGCATTGTCACTGTAGAAGCTTCTAAACCAAATGGACAGAGGTATGATAGTGTCAATGAGAAGCTGTCAGACAGCCCAAGCATGGGGCGATACCGATCAGTTAATGGTGGGCCTGGCAGTCCTGACCTGGCGAGGCATTACAAATCTAGTTCCCCATTGCCTACTGTCCAGCTTCATCCCCAATCACCAACTGCAGGAAAAAAACACCAGGCCGTACAAGATCTACCACCAGCCAACACATTTGTGGGAGCAGGAGACAACATTTCAATTGGCTCAGATCACTGCTCTGAGTACAGCTGTCAAACCAATAACAAGTACAGCAAACAGGTAAGATGTATCACAAATATATTTAAATATCCCAGAGAAGGCTAGTAACTCTGAAGCAGATCGCCTTCTGTAAAGTTTTGTCTTTTCTTTTTTAAAGTTATTGTTTGAAATTTTAATAGCAGGAAATTAATGTTAATTCATGCACCGTTAATTTAACAGAGGCCAACTACAAGAGGTATAGCACTGTATTTTGTAAGTCAGACCTAATGTTCACTAAGCTACTAAAAGAAATATTCTAAGTGGGCAGGGTTTTGTACTTCTCTTTGCACTTGACAGCCCTAATTCATCCTATATTTTCTGTTTCCAGAATAAATATGTATATATTATTTGAATGGTTACTTTTAACCTGAAATTATTTTCTTTTGTGGCAACTAAGTGTATAATTGCATCCAGAGAGGAAATTTCTAAAGTTACTACTGGTGTCTATTTAAATTAGAAACCATTAAAGTTTTAGCTATGTTATACATAATGCAGGATTTTACAGATAGGTGGATGCTGATTCATGCAAATGTAGTACAAAGTCTGAGATACTGAAATACTAACTACTTTGATAAAAATGCTGGTTTAAAAATATTTACCGACATGCAAATGCCATGCAAAACTACATTTTCAATACTTTATAACAATAGATAAGCCATTAGGCTTCTACCATGATATGCAATCAGCATTTACGTTCTTCGTATTTGGTATTGAAACTTTACAAACAAAAATAAATTGCATGATCCATATATCATTTAAGCCAAGCAACACAAATGTTCATGACTGATGTACTGTGTGCAATACTGTTATGCATTTTGATATACTGAGAATATGAAGGTTATGTGAAATATTTGACATAGTTGTTTCTTGGTAAAATGTGGAAACAGTAAATATATATATATATATATATATATATATATATATTCCAAAGGGAACTTTGGAAATTACAAAATTTATTTTTAGAAGTTTTGCTTGAGTGAAAATAATCCTCAGAAAGTTTATTTTTTATGCCTACCAAAGTTTGATGAACAGCAAATAAAACCTTTTGAGAAGGGCTGTGTCTAATAGTGCAGCAAACTCTGCTAATAAAACATCACATATTTCTTATTGTCAAAACATCTCAAGAAACACATTTATGACTGTCAAATAATATTATTTCTATTCACTATGCTTTGCATGTGAAATATGGGATCATAGGAGAATTGAGGTAAAGGAAAAACTTATTTTATAGTGTCATTAAGGATGTTATAGAAAAGAGATATTAATTCCTTATTGCTTTCATAATTATTAAAATTAGTTTCCTAAAGAAATATTTTCTATATATAGTATTTTAATGTAGCTATTTGGATAAGGAGAAACAGACATAATATGCTTTTATATCCAATAACAAAGGCAATACAAGAAAACACAGGTTTGAACTAATTACATTAAATAGCTTTTGAAAATGTCTTTTGATGCATGTGAGCTTGAATTCCTTATTTATTTTAAGCCAATGTTTAACATAGTGGAGAGTTTTATATCTGTTATGTTATTGCTTTACCTGGAGTTAGAAACGGATTTCTGTTTTGTTTTTGGTGCTTTTATCAGTTTTGTAAATAAGGAAGATTTCAGTTAAAATAATAGCACTTTTTAAACATTACTTATAAACACCCACGGATAAATTGACATCTGTAGAAATTTTCCTAGAAAATGGTAACACGCAATGCAAAAGAGTGTGATTTTTGCAGAATATTTAGTCCTTAGTTCTTATCCTAATAGCACTTTTGTCCTGTGGCTGAACGGTATTTGCATTTTCAATTGTGTAATCTCATGCTTTCGGGTGGACATATCAAGTGGCAGATTTATAGATATTTTATGCAAACACATCCTATGTTCTCGGCTGTCACTTAAGCTTCATTTGGCTCATCGGATGGGGTTAGCTCTATATTCCTGAATATTTAAGACAGCTAATATCAAGGCTGTTGGCATCCTGTTTAAAAGGCAAAGTGATATGCTTATAAATAAACTAATGTATGGTGTTAGTCTCTTAACTGAGCAAAGAAGTCCACATACCAAAAGAGAAAACCCTCAAAGCAATTGGAATGAATCACACAGTTTGCCAAAGTGACTTTAGAAAACTTGTGTGTCATCAGGTATTCAAGAGATGTATAAAGTTTTAACCACAAGTAAACAGCTGACCTAAAATGAAATAAAGGCAAATGAAACATGTTCTCCTTAATGTAATTAGTAATGGTAATTGATATGCTTCATCTCCTCAATATTGCTGTCAGGGGACAAGGGATCCATTTACAAAGTTACGTTCTGTTTTGACATCTGACATAAACAGGATCCTGTTCATTCTGATTTTCGTTAGTACCATAAGTAGGTAATTTTATTTTTTTATTTTTTAAAAATATTATCTTTAATTTTTTCAGAACTGCCAAAATATATTTTCTTTGATTAAACCTGATGTTTAACAAAAAAGAGTAATACCGGGTTTCATTATAATTTCTTTCCCTCCTTTGATAAATGAATTTGTTTCAGGAAAAACTTCAGGGTTGTGTTTTTTCAGTTCCTTATGGTAGGGATTAATTAACAATCTGAGATTTAATTTGACATAAAGCCTTCATTTTATTTATAATTTTCCTGAATTGTGTTATTATAGTTCTTTATTTGTGATCAAATGGAAATAATAGTGTTCTTACCTTCATAAGAATTATTCATTTTAAAATGTTACTCGTAAGTCCTGTTAATGTTTACATTATGATAAATTAAACAGCTTTGTAGAAATAAAAGTCTGTAAATAATACTCACCCTTCCCCCCTTCTTTTTGGTTTGTTTTCACAGGCTCTAGAGACATTCAAATCAAGTTTCTATCATTACTCTTTGGCAGATTTTAGACGTGTGTTGCAGAGTTGCTGGAATTATTTCTAAAATTCACACTTAGAGAAAGTGATGAGGTAGCCCAGCTTTTCATAGTTTAGACCTTTACAGTTCAAACAAAACCTTTTGCTCTCAACTAAATAATACGTTTAGTTGAGCAAAATCTGGATCACTGAGAGCATTATTGAGATTAAGTATCCACTTTTCTATTTCTTTATTCCTTTGCCTGGTAAACCTAGTCTTGGTGGTTGTTAAAGTTTTGCGACCTAGTAGTACAACTGTGCTTTTGACTTGTAACGTAAAGGCAAATGTATTCTATTTTTCTATTTATATTTTTAAGTCTCTAGTGTTTTACTATGTGCTAAGTATTTTAAAGTCTTCTTTAAAAAATGATATAATCCCCCAAAAGATTAACAGAGAGTATAAAAATACGGTTACAATTTTGCTCATTATTCTCAATCTTATCCTGGACATGCTCTTATTTAGATAATGCACTTGCAAGTAAAAATTTTATTCTATTTAGTAAATGGAAAGTAAGGTAATTTATTTTTGGCAAGAATTTAGCTTGAATAAACATTCATTTTAAAATCCATTTGTAGCTGATCCTGAAATACTCAAGAAAAAATTTATATTCAGTGACAGTTTCAGAATTAGTCTGAATAATGTTCTCTTTAATTGATGAAATTACGTTCAATATATTCATTGTATACTTAGTGAAAAAATGTGGCAGAACTTATTTTTTTTTTAAACTACTTCAATTTTGGAAACAAATGACTTGCTATCGTCTATTAGCATTGTAAGCATTAAGGAAACTAAGTATCAGTTTATTTGTGTGTGTGTGTGTGTGTGTGTGTGTGTGTGTGTGTGTGTGTGTGTGTGTACATATATATAAACACCATATATGTTTTAGTAGAAATGCATCTGCATAGTGATGCCAGCCACAGCTTCCAGTTCTCATTCTATAACATAATCTCTATAGTATAGTTCTCCTTTTATAACAATCCATGCTTTCCTGAGGCGCACTGAATCTGCATATGGTGAGATTTCTGTTACATTTGGACTGATTTCATAAGCAAGAGACTAATAACTGATCGAAGTTAGCCTATGTCTTTAGTCAGCAGGTATCTACTAAAACATTACCTGGATCTCTGGATAGCTGTGAAATAAGAAAAAGGTCATTGACTGATTTGATCTATAAATTTATATGGAAGTCCACATATGATATTTGAACCTTATCCAAAACTAATCCTAAATGAATTGATGACTTAGATATCAGACCACAAAGTCAATTTAAAGAAATTAAGTTAATCATATTGTGAGGTAAGCATTGCAAAATCATTCTTTCTTGTTTTCTTTCTCTCCTTGAGTAATTACATATCTCATATGTGGAAAAATATGAACATGATTTATATCACAAATTGTCTCTATTTACACACACACATATTCCTATATACCAATTATGGTGCCATTAGTCTTTTATTTCATCATGATATTCATAGATTGATATGTGGAAAATACCTGAACTTAATAATGGTCAAAGTTGATATAAATATGCTGTAATAAACTGGTTAATAACGATACCTAACATCACTAGAGTCATCACAGTTTAAAATTAAAAGGTATCAACAAGAAGTCCCCTCAATTTATAGGAGACTGAGGCCCAACTTGAAAAAGTAATTTGATCAGGATCACAGAATTCTTAGGGATATAATGTTCACTAGAGTCCAAATCATGGAATGCAGAGTCCAGTATTTTTTTTTCAATTTTATCATACTATCTTTAGGGAAAAACTAAATTTCTATAACTTTCTCCATATACATTTCAATTGCAACAGAAGTATGTTGAGATTTACTTACGTATTTATAACTATATATTTAGCTATAAAGATTGACATTTTAACAATAGAACATAATTCTGCTTTAGACTCCTATTCTTATGTGTAATATTATATGGGAAATTATAATTCAAAATTTAGAGATTTTAAAAATAAGTTAATAATTCTCTCCCCCATGTAAAATTGCAATTGATGACATACATTAAAGCCACTTAACATGGTTGAGAACATATATTCAACAAGTTAGTTGATGGGCTTTTTAATTTTAGCAGAGTAATGCTAACAGACATAAGTTCCTACCTCATACTAGGATATTCTCAACAAAAATGTATTCTAAAACAAAAAAATAAAATATTCTATGCATTATATATGAAACTTTCTATGCAATATAGTTGGGATAATCTTTTACTTTTCCTGTCAATATTGATAATTCCTTTTGGCTTTTGAGCTTGTTTGCATTTTGCCATCTTCGCACATGCATTTACTTTAGTAGCATCATTAACACACAATCGTGAACTAATTTTTCCTCTTAATTTATGTGCATTCTAGCAAATTTTTAGAAGAATATGACATTTTATTATTTTTCAGTTGAATTGCTTCATTCTTAGGAAGTTAATCGATCGAGTGTATTAGATTCTAAGTGTACATAGTGATAAAGCATAAATTATTGAATTTATTAATTTCAAAAATAAAATTTGAGCTAAATATAGCATGACAAAGCCATTCTTTCACCAAAGCTATCACCATCTGTGGTTTTAGCCATTTAACATCATTTCTTTCCTGGCAGGGAGTGGCAGTGAAAGTTATGTAGGAAATTTAGCATAATAATTGTTTATAGTATTTATTTTTAAAGTCTATGTGACAAATTTCTAGACTATGACAAGGCTTTCCATTCATTTATTTACTATGACTGTATAGAAATAGTAAGCTCTGTTCACGTATATCTAGAGTAAGCTTAGCTTTCCTTTCCTTTTTTTTTAAAAAAGCCCTTAGAATCTGTTCTAAAGCAGGGACTCCGTTGTGGTACATTACACAGTGCTTTATTTAGCATTAGTGCTGTGGGAGAAATCACATTCCAAGAAGAATTGAGCTGAAACCACTAAAACTAATCTTAATTATCACTTCTGGTGAATTAATGTTTTAAAGGCGGAATAAAGGTTTATTTTCAGGAATTTAGTGATGTTTGTATTGAACTCTAATGCTGTGTACAAACAAAAAAACTATTAAAGCTTCCAAGTAGGATTCCTCTGACAAGTTAACTTTTCCCCTAAGCATATTATTATTTACAAATCCATAATTTGCAAATAAAATTTTTCTCTGCTCCCAAACCTCTACTATAACATTCCAATTGGGCATAAGGCATTGGGGAAAATTTCTTTATTGCATTTTTTTTTACCTGCATATATCTTTATTTTCCTTTTTCCAGATGCATCTACATCCATACATTACTGTGTTTGGCTGAATTCCACTCTAATGTGATGCTCCATTAGACACCATACTGTGATGACCTTGCTACTCCGAAACCTGCTGGAGCCTGCCCTTGGCCGTGGGGTGTCAGCCAATCACTGCTTGTTCCACTTGTTGTGCATTTTATTTTTGAGTTTTTTTCTTTCTCATTTAAGGAAAAATAGTATGAAAATAAATAAATTTATAAAAGAAACAGTATTAATATAGAAATGTGCTGCTAATGGATGTCTAGGTCACCAGGAGATTCATTCTCAAAGAAGTGATTAGAACCTATTAGACTTAATAGTGAAGTCTTTTTAAAAAATCCAAAAGCATATTTCAATAATAATTTTGAGACTTTGGATTGTGTAAACAAAGGGAAATTAATTCTATTACAGCTTCGTCTATAATACATTAAATACTGACTTTGAATAAAAACCTAAATTGATCAATATTTTTTATGTGTCATGTAATCACAACTTCTTCCAGGCCAGTCAGATAGTTCTGCTAGAGTAAAGGATAGTGTCTTTGCTCATTCTGTGTGTGTACTTTTAAATGCCATTGTGTGTGTTTGTGTTCATTTCCATACATATATATGCTAGGACTTTAAGCAATATCTCTGAAAATATTGTCTATGAAACAAATTTGAAAGATTAATTTTATATTTACCACAGGTACTGCAATGGATCGATTTTTCCTTAATTTTGAAATACTGACCAAAGTGTCTATTGAATTTTCAAGTTTTTTGGTCAAATTCCTTAAGAAAACTTAGAACTTTTAGTTAGATTTACCAAAGTCATTGTAGTCATATTCAGAAGGAATATGTGGCTTGCTGTTTTTGTGGACTACGTTTATTGGAAGGCTTTTTCATTGGATGTCAGATAACATCAACGCGAGCAGCTTCTAAGAAGTCAGTTTGTTACATATTGTTGAGAGAGTGAGTGGCTAAATGTTAGTTGTAGAAGTGATACTATTGGTAAGTGAGGGAATCCTTTGGACGGCCCTTCTGTCTCTTTATGTTTGTATATTTATGTCTCCATTTGTTATGTTGTATGTGTTTATGTGCCAAAAAACGTGTTTCATATGTAAAGTCTGATAATTTTATAATACATTTACCACACTATCTCCCCTACTAGAATTTCCACAAATTTTGAAACCAAGAATGCCAAATCTCAAGATTATTTTTGGTGAATTATTGTCAATATAATAACCCTTTAAGAAATATAAATAAATATTGAATGGAGATTAAAATGTGAAGTGATAGGAAATGTATTTGTAATCCATGTAAATCCTTCATGTCTCCTTGAGGATTTTTTTTCCTATTAGTTGTTTATTTAATCTCACAAAAGGGAAATTTTCAGAAATATCCTTGAGACTACAGTGAAATTCCTGAATAAAATTTAATTATCCTCAACCTCTCGTTTTGTTTTGGGCATAAGGGCCAGAGTAAGAAGCTGGTGAAAAGCACCTTTGCCACTTTCTACTTCTTGGAAATGTTTGTTTCCTCATCCAAAGTAGTAAACTTTTCTTAGATATACTTAAAATATGAATCTTGCAACAAATCACATCAACTCAAAAACAAATTATAGAAAAAATTCCAGAATTTTGAGTTAGTGTAACGTGCAACTGAATAGAAGTGGTATTTATGAATACCTTCACAAAGAAGAACTTTCTAAGGTAGCATTTTCCAAACTTGAGTTGCAACACACTCTTGGGGCATGAATCAATTTATCGGGTCTCTTCCACAATTAGAAAGATATGAAATAAAATAGAAAAATTTAGGGTACATCATCCATAGTAAGAGAAAATATTGTCTTGTGCAATTTTTGTTTCAGTTGTGTTTGTGTGCATGTGAATGTCTCTGTTCTTTGTTGCTATGTAAAAAATGTGTTACTGTGGAAGCAGGCAAGAAGATTTGAGAACCACGCAGAGGTGGGGAACCTGCAGCCTTCCGATTTCAAGATTGTTCCTTTTTAAGCATCAAAGGAGGCAAGAAAAGCTTCATCATTCTCTGCTGCACCGCTTTTAATAAAAGGATTTGTTCTGCAAAATTTGGATTCACTTAAAAGGCCCCACTTAAAGATATAGAAGGCCACATTTTGCCTTAAGGCTGCAGGTTCCCCAGCCCTGCTTGGGGTGGGAAGTTATGGCTATCTACTATTATGATTAGGAAAAACATAATAAATAAAAGGAAAAGAATTACTGATATTCCCAAGGATTTTAGTGTACTATTAAGCTGAATCAGAATGATCAACAGCATACTTATTGCAGCAGAATTTATCAACAGCAAAAAGCTTTTGAGAAGTCCTTATCATTCCCCTACTATTCTTGCTATTTAAAAAATGAAAATCTTTGAACATGTGTCTTTGGTTCACTGACCAGACACAGACTCCTCCACCCCCAAACCCCTGCTTTTAATTGTTATCAACCTCAAGTCTCTTGAGGATTCTCCCTTGTAATTATGGAACTTACCATTTAGGGAGGTGCCTGTGGACAGATGGAAAAAGACTCAGGAAAAAACCACACATTACCCTATGTATTTTAGTGTTTGAAGGTTTTATTTTAAAGTACAAGGTAGTAACTAATTCTCCATCACAAAACTAAGGAGGAATATGAGAATACTAGAGAATTGTTTATTTAAAGTGGTTCATCTTTTAGATAACATTTTTTTTCTTTTAGTGCATCTAATATCAGTACTGGTCCTGGTTATGCAGAGAATAAGATAGAGTCCTTGCCCTCATAGAATTAATATAGTGTAAAGACCACAGAGCAGAAAAATGATAGCTTATTTTATTTAGAGACTTAATTTTTTTCAGTTATGATGTTTTACTATGTTGCCTGGGTTGGACTTGAACCCGTGGGCTCAGCCTCTCAAGTAGCTGAGGGGGCAGGAACACGTGGGGCGGAAAAGTGGCAGTTTATATTTGCTTCATGACTCTTAAATTTCGAAGCCCGAAATACATGTTTGCTTATTTGCTTCTCAGAACGAACTGCGAGGAAGAACATCATTATTATTTCTGAGGTAAGGGTACTGAAGTAATGAACAAGTTTCTTTCACGACTCTGACGGAATTGACTTAAGAACTTTATCAAGTCTATGAAAAAAAAATCCATTCAGAATCAAGGGTACTGAAGCATTGGAGGGAAGCTGTGAAATTTGTGTTTTTGAATACAGTATATTTTCAGACTTCTCTGCGCAAAATCTTCCCAAAAGAATTCCTTAGAACAGGCCCAATTTTTCAAACTTTCTGCAGTCACAAACTGCACTTCATACAACCAAATATATATACATATATATACATATATGTGCTTACAAGTATAATTTGGACATCTAATTAATTGACTGATGCATGAACCACAGCATTATAGGTGATTAAAAAACAAAACTCTCAAGAATTTGGCAAATCACTTTAATACTAACTTTATTTTTTAGGTTATCTTCAGGACACCTACCAAAGTCCTCAGAAAGCAATTCTGGAGTTTGAAATATCTTTCTGGGAATAATTTTCTCTCTGCAGTTTTGCAAAACACTTGTCTTTGATGTGTGCGATTTTTTTTTAATCCATTCGTTTTATGAAGAATGTATCGATTTGCTCTATCTTTTGTACATACACAGTGTAAGGCTTCGTGGTGGAGGTAAAACAATGACTAGAACAAGGTACCTTCATAGATAGGACAATGCAAAAATGATATACATAAGGCAGTGGATATGTGAAGCTCAGAGGGCCTCCCCCCAGTGTTCCCAGTGACTGGTACAGTGCCCCTGGCGTGTAGGAGACACCTACAAATATTTGTTGAACAAATTAACAAAGGGCCTGGGCTTTGGTGCTAGGTGATCTGTAGGTCCATTCACATTGGCTCACTGGAATATGATGTGATCATTTTGATCTCTGGCTTTGAGAGCCTCCTAATTATTTTCTTTCCCTGTGGGGTGGGTGTGTCTGTGATGAAAGGTGACCTGTAATGTCTACTAGAGCCCCTGCCTTCCTCGTGTGGTATACGACCCTCGTTTCAGGAGCCAATAAGGAATTCTTGGATTTCCCCATTTTCCTTCTTTTCCTTGGTGGTATAAACACCAAACCCTTAAAAGAAAGAAACTAAAGCAAATGCTTAAGACAAGTACAAGAAGCACTGGTTGTACAGTAGACTTCTGATATTTTGAGGGGTGTGAAGAACCGTGAAAAGGTACAGGTTATAGCATTTGTCTGGAGATCCTTATCTGGACGAAAAACAGACACATGTACAGGAATCTCTGTATTCGCCAATTTATATATTTCTGCAGGTATTATCCTTTCACTGTGCCAACCCATGTTCACTGATAACATTTCCATTTTTATTCAGCCCCATGGGAAGCAGTCCTGTTTAAAGGTGAGACCCTGCATATCTTGGTTAACTAAGCAAAGAGGTCTAGAAGAGGGAATATGTTCTTTCTTGAAAGCAGTGGCCAGTGAGGTGGGAGCAAACAAATGCCTTGCCACTCAAAATCTCTCCTAAGGAGAATGTTCTAAGGACTCTTTTAAAATGTAAATGACTGTAAACGACCTCTGAAGGAGTTTGGTTCCGCCTTTAGCTCACCAGGGTGTAAATTTCTTTAAGTAGATAACTAGGTCAGCACTTCACAAAGATCAATAGTCCTTAAGAAATGGGAATTTTGGTTAGGGCCTCCAGGTAGGATGGGGCAGCCTTCAGTAGTTTAGAAGACTGAGAACTCTGTTAAGGCACTGAGTGGAATTCTAGCGAGGAGCTGGGAAGGTAGAATGAGATTATACCGGAAAAGGATGTCTACCTTCTCCCTAATGTTATTATTAGATTATTATTATTATTAATAAAAATAAGTTACCACTTATTGATACATAATTGTCATGTAGTGGTTTCTTATCCGAACTTTAACTCGAGGAAGCTTAAAGAGGATAGTAGGGGCATATTTTTCACTGTTGGAAGAAACTTCAAAATATACAAATGTCAAAAATCTGTGAAAGGTTTAGGGCAGACCAAATGTAAAAGGCTCCCCTACCCCATTCTGGTTAGGTGAACTAGATATTTTAAGATTCTGAAAGATAATAGATTTCATGTAGTTAGCTTTGATTGTTTAGTAAAACAATAAAGATTAAAAGGAATTTAAACCATGTTTAATAAAAAATACTGTCAGCCAGGCACTGTGTCTCACGCCTATAATTCCAGCCACTCGGGAGGCTGAGGCAGAGGATCACTTGAGCTCAGGAGTTCCAGGTTGCAGTGAGCTATGATCGTGCCACTGCGCTCCAGCCTGGGTGACAGAAAGAGCTTTTGTCTCTAAAAAAAAAAAAAATATTGTGGTTATTTTATAACGTGGTGCTAGCCTGTGTTAACCAAGTGTCATAGATTCTTGATTTTTATAGTGCATAAATACCATTTTAAATGAAGATTCACTTGCCTCCTTATCAGAAATTCAGTTCTAGTAGGTCCGTACTATAGCCTAGAAACCTGCATTTTTCACACTTCCCCTTTTCTCAATTTTGATTGCAAGCGGTAGGCCAGGCTACAAGAATACTAGTCAGAGGCCCTGAAATTCCTAACTTCTGCTTACTGGTTCACTCCTTGAAGATCTCTGAAAATATAGAAAACTGGAGCTGGATGAGGCAATCTAGAAATCTGCCTTCTAGCCCCAGCTTTGTCACTGACTGGCCAGTGTGACCTTGTGTAAGCCTTTCAAGTCCTGAAGCCTCTGGAAACTCCTCTCCTGTCCTTTGAGATGATAACCACCCCCCCACCCCCCCCATCTGATCACA
This sequence comes from Indri indri, assembly GCA_004363605.1. NCBI lineage: Eukaryota > Metazoa > Chordata > Mammalia > Primates > Indriidae > Indri > Indri indri. Next base: position 275,651 of record RJWJ010000056.1, read on the forward strand.
TGACAGGGCCTGTGGAGTCACATAAAACATTTGGGACTTTTTGAAGCACTATAGCAACTGAAGATAATATTTCTATTTCTAATTATCCATGAATTTCTCTCAACCCTTTTAAAGGTATATTTATACTTTTGGGGCATTTTCACCATCTTTTATTGAAAAGATTTTTAAAAATTTGTCCTAACCACCTGTTTGAACCTGTAATATTCTCTCTCATCCTGATCATCGTCTTCAACTCTCCTCTGATCCTGGATCAAGGTGTGACAACTGTATGTGGCCCTCCACACACACCAGTAGACACTGGGTATTGTCAGAAAGACTTTCAGTGCTTCTGACGTCTCTGTGGTAAAGAAAGAGAGGCAATAGCTTGTTGCAGTAAAGCACGTAGTTTAGTTAAGGCACACAACACTTTGATAGCAGTGTTATCACTTTTTGAAATTTAAAAAAAAATCACTTTTTAATTAAAAAATGTATTGTGGTGAAATTCATATAATGTAAAATTAACCATTTTAATGTGAACAAATGCTAGATTTTTAATTGTGAAATTTCAAAGATATAAGAAAGAATAGAAAATAATATCATGAATACTGTTACACGCATCACCAGATTTAGTATCATCTTAGCACTTTGCCTTATTTATTTGAGGACTATTTATCATGCCTATGAATGTTTTCACACTTTTGCTATATATGTATATACCTGGAAACAATATATAGAATTGTTTGACATGTTTTTATATTTTATATGTATAAATGGTTTTATATCAAATTGTGTTTTTAAAACATGCTTTTAAAAAATTCCATCACTTTTTAACATTTTTCTCTCTGTATGCAGTCTTTCCTGGGAACCTCTTTCAGTCCTCGTGCCCAGCATCTAACAGTAACCGCTGTCATTTATTGAGTGATTTCTCTGTGCCAGTCACTGTGCCAGGGGGTCGACTTCATTATATCATTCACTCCTCCAACTACTTTAGGGGGCAGGTGCTATTAGTATCTCCATATGATCCACAGAACGGGGACAAACCAGAACTTCCTCCAAATTTCACCTCCTCTACACCAAGGGTCCCTGAGCTAGCTGCAGCCAACTCATTCCAAGATACTTGTCTCTCTATATCTGAGATTTTTCATTATCATAGTAGATATTAATTTACATGTTTACCTATTTAAGCTTTTGTATGCATTTTGTTCTAGTTCATAATACCTGCTATATATTCTAAGCAGGTTTAGTGGCAAGAATCTGTATTACTGTACTGAGGCTGCCATAACAAAACAACACAGACTGGGTGGCTTACACAGCACAAGCTAATTTTCTCTCAGTTTTGGAGGCTAGAAGTCCCAGATCAAGGTAATGGCAAATTTGGTTTCTTGTGAGGGCTCTCTTCCTGGCTGGTAGGTAGCTGCCTTCTCTCTGTGTCCTCGTATGACCTTTCCTCGTGTGTGAGTGGAGACGGAGCTCTGGTGTTCTTTCCTCCTCTTATTAGAACACCAGTCTTATCAGATTAGGGCCCTAACCTTATGACTTCATTTAACCTTAGTTTCCTCTGTAAAGCCTCTGTCTCAAATACAATCACATTGGGAATTGAAGCTTCAACATATGAAGTTGGGGCATCACAACTCATTCAGTCCATAACAGAGTATGTTCTTGGTCTGAGCAAGAACACATTGGACTGGGCCATCATTTCTTCACGAGCTTGTCATGCATTACACAGTCTGTGCATTGGTGGGAAGGTATACTGTTTATTTTACATGAAACTTTTCTTCTCTTCCTGAGCTCCAAAATGCGACTTTCTAGCTGTGTTCTTATGATTGATGGAAAAGCTGGTAAAATTGCTCTAGCTTTTGTGAAAATTGTGTGAATTTATAATATCTATGCATGTGCATAAAATTTAAAATACATTGTTTAGCTTACTAAGTGTTCATGCACATTATTGAATATTTTCTGCAATATTCAGCTTTGACAGATTTCTGATATTAAATAATATCTTAGTTATTTTAATTTTGCTAACCAATTAGTGCATGGAGGTATGTTAATTAATGTAAAATAAATATTTACATAAAAATTTCAAAAATTGTTCCACAAATGTAACAGAGTTCTTTTTAAATGACAATATTAATATTTAGTCTTAAATTTCTAGTACATCCTCAGCACTAAAATCCAAATGAAAAGTGATAGGAGTTAAGTGGGAGGGAGTTAGTTGAAACAGAAATGTAGACTTAATAATTCCTTTTATGAAGAGACAGTCTCAGTGGATTTTCGCACATGGTGGCATAATTGGTCTGACAGAGATCCAGTGGGTCTGGTTTCTCATCACATATGGAACCTACCAAGCATGTACACTAGGCTGGTCCCACATTCTGAGTGACTATTCGCTAACTGTTATTATTAATATATATGTATGCAATAAACTATTCATCATGAGACCAATCCGTGGACAAATAGAGGAATAGGCTTTTTCCCCCCATTTTTCCTTTAAATTTTCCCAGTAAAATTCAAAATTTATATGATAAAATAAATAATGACTAACCTGGAACTCTTTATGTGTCCAACGTGATGTACGAAACGATGACTTTGTGAGACTAATACAGGATAAACTCATCCAAGTCTCCGTTTTGTTCTTGCTCAGCATTTCTAGGCAACAAAACACAACAGAGTAGACTTTTGTTAAAAAGTACCTTTCTAAGCTTCCAGAGCTAACTTTACATTTGACCCTCTTCCTTGAAAAATGGAAACTTTTAACAGTTTCCTCCTTCAAGGAAATGGCAGTAATTATAGCATAAATAAAGTTTTTTTTTAAAAGAATTGCATGAAATCTGCCTTTCAGTGTATTTTTAACTGTTGAACACAAGGATCAATTTTAGTTACAGAGATTGCATTTCTATAGGATATTAGGAACAATAGAAGATAATGTCTATTTTTTTTCCAAACCGATGAATGCATTTACTGTTAGGTCAGGGACATTAATATTTACTTTGTTACTAAAACTTTCTGGCTTTTTCTTTAATGCTTTGACTTTAATAAGAAATGTATGTGTGTATATGTGTATGTATGTATAGTGTACATGTACATATGCATATATACATAACACACACAGAGCTAATCAGAGGTAACATTTCAGAGAGCAAATACTTAATGAGTGACTACTTATAATGCATGCTAATTATGTTTAAGGTGCTGTTCTATTTACTGTAGAAACAGCAATAACAGAAACAGACAACAATGTCTTCCTCCATGGATGGATTTTCAGTTTTAGTGGAATAATGTATAAACAATAATAGTTAAAATTATATTGCACACTATATTTTAGGCACTGGTCAACATGTATTACATATATTAACTCATTAAATAAACATAACAACCAATCAATTAGTGCCTGTAATTATCTTCATGTTGTAGTTGTGGAAAGTGATGCACAGTGGAGTTAAAAAGTAAGTTTCTCGTGGCCACACAGTTTGCACACGGGTGGGGCTGAGATGCAAGTACAGACAGTCTTACAGCAGAAGCCACACTCCCAACCACCGTGCATACGTGCAGTACCAGGGACATGTCTATTTTGTAGCCAACCAGTTCTATGAGAATGAAATTGGTTTCGCTTGCTTCTCTTAACAGCTTCAGTGATATTTCTACCTTCCTATTTTAATACCTTGTACTAGGTTCTTGAAATTAGTTCACTCAGTCCAATTTTTTTTTTTAATTCAAGTGTCACTTTAAAACCTTAATCAGAGTACAAATCAAAAGATGCAAAAATAGATATTAGACTAGTCTCACTGTGTGCTTCTCAGAAACATTTTATAAAATATATTTTTTGGTATTTTATTTTAATATTCATTTCATTCACTTCATATAGTTTGTCGTGTACATCATTAGTACAAGTAGGAAAAACAAATTTATTATTTTTATGAATTGCCATTTGATTCAGGATAGGAAGATGCTGTTTTGTTACAACTTTTTACAAAAATTTTGTAAAATTTTTTAATAAGTACGTTTTGTTTACCTTTTACAAAAAAGAAAAGACGTGTTTTTCTTTTGGGTTTTTTAAACATTCACAATGTTTGAAAGAAAATAAAGTGAAAGTGAATTACTTATAAAAGATTTTCATAATTTATCCTGGTTTTCCTTAAATTAGGTGTTTATTATCAAACATTCGGTTAAAATATGACCTGTATCATTTAACAGTTCTTCTTTTAAAATATATCATCATGCTATTTTTATTAAAAATTTATATAAATGTCTTTATTAAACACATTTTCAATCAGCTCAGATGCAGATAAGTACTACGGAAGCCTATCTAAAGTTGATTCTTTATGAAAATAATGGTATCCTAGTATTTTGCTATGACGGTGTCTGCTTAACACTGTCGATGACACTTTTCATTATAAGATATTTTTTCAACTGAAATTTCCCAAAATGTATATCTTTGTAATGTATCTTTGTAGTATAATTCTGGGTTCTGTTATAAAACTTACCTGTAAACATGTAATCTGAATTGATCTGAGTATTTTTGGAATGATATAACATTTTTAAGCTTCAAAACCGGTGAATTGGTTTTGAAAAACTTTGCAAAAACTTTCTGAGGCTATGGCTTCCTAAGTGCACTTTAGAATTTATAGAATTCTGTTTTACCAACAATAGCTGTTAAAATATTGCCACCATTGCAGTTATTTTCTACTAATGGAAATAAAGTATGATAAAATGATAAGGAATCCAGCCAGTCTCCTCCAGGCCTCTCTTGAATTCTTGAACAGGTCACCTCATTATTCTCTTAAAAGTTTAACTGCCATTTGGAAACAACCAACTTAAAGGCAAATAACACTGGAAGTTAAACAGTGTTTGTTATTGACTTACTAACTCTGGATATCACAAATAAATTCTGCAATTACCAGATCAGTAGAATATAAACAAATTAGGGGCTAGAACAATGTGGCTTGAGTTGGAAAGCTTTTTCAAATTTAGTTTCTGAAAGTGCACAATTGCTTATAAATCCATAAACTTCAATGAAGATTTTAGTACACTTTCAGGGAGGGTAAAAGAGAAGAAAAGATTGAGGAAGCAGTGTGTTTTGCATGATCACATTGTAACAACTTGGTGAAATTTATGATTCACTCTATATATTATTATCACTCTTTGCAAGATGTTTCTTAGATACACCGGGAATACACTGGTGAGGTTTTTATATTCATTCAGACAAGTGACAATTGTTTTTGGTCCCCAGTAATAACCAGTATGGACACTTACTTTACACAGTAAATAATAAAAATGTATGCTTGTGGGTTTTTGAGAATTCATGGCTATTAATTTTGGATGTTTTGATTGTTTCCTTGTAAAATTAGAAGAGTTGCTGCTAGAGCACAAAGCAAGGAATCTTAACAGCAAACAAGCATGTAACTAGTCTGTTTAGCCCAAGAAGGGGTTTAATGAAGCACTTATGCCTATGATTTCAGATGTTATCTATAATATTGTTTGCTAATCATCAGATGAAGACACACCCCCGAGGGATTTAAAGTGCCCGATGTCGCCACTATTTCACATTGCAATTAATACGCTAGCATATGCTCATTTTGAAGCAAGAGCAGACATGGCTTAAAAAACAAATTGATCCACATAGTATAGCACTCTCATAATCGACATGTATATTTGTCTGTATGCATTACTCTACATTAGAAATGCTCAGTTCTGCATTTTAGGATACAGAGATACCACGCAAAGAAAAAGAGTGATTTGTGTGAAGCCTAAACAGAGGAAATCCAGAAACATTTCTAGTTCTTGATTATTATTTCACACATTTTTGTGAGACTTGAGTTCAGGGTTGACCAATGTCAGATGCTTTCTTGATCTCTAGTATTAGTAAGGACTAAAACCATATTGCCAGTTGAGCTGTGAATTTTCTTTTGATTTTTGTTTAATATCAGAAAGAAAAAAATATTCATTGTATACTGCTTCATATCATAAGAAATTGAAATGCAAAAAGATCCTCACATCTGAAAGCATAACTTACTATATAATGTGCCTTCATGTTAGTGGGTATAATCCTGGCTGGTAGGCAGATGCAGATTTTACAAGATTCGATTTGGGTCTTGGTATCTGATGTTGAGCAAATCAATCAACTTTTCTTTATCTTTTGTTTGCGGGGAACGTGGCCAATGCTCCCCGCATTTCTCTAACTAATTTATTTAATATTCTATAGGAAAAGTAAGAAACTTTAAAAATCAAACAATGACACTTTGGATAGTGATTAATATAATTTCTACAACATATTATAGTAAATAAACTAAGTTTGGTAAGGATGGAGAAAAATTAAACAAAAATAACTATGCCAAAAGCTGAAGCTAAGTATTTTCCTAGAAGAATTAGCATTGTAATAAAGAATATCTTATTACCCAAAATAGCAGAGTTATGTTGTCACATTTTATTCCTAGCACTCATCTGTGAAGGAGAATTGAAGGAATTATTTTATCACTCTGAGAAAAAGCTGAAATGTCTTATTGAAGAAGGGAGAAAAATATGCTTCAGAACTAGAGAGGAAAGTCTCGATTTACAAAAGGAAAAAAAAATCAAGGATTTTGCTCAGGGGTTCAAAAAATGTTTGGCCTATTTCTTTTTTATCACTTAAGCTGGTTTCTTGCTGGGCCTTTTTACTGAATAATTGAAAAAAATTGGGTGGGGGAGGGACTTTTTCATCAAAGGCAAAAGATAGTAAGAAATAAATGTACTAAGGGAATATAGATAGGAAGTTGTATCTTTCTGTACTTTCATGATTGCCTACATTTCCTCCTAAACTTACAGTTGAAAAGGTCTGAAAAAAATATCAAGCCCTGAGGAAAATGCTAGAGAATACAGCACAACATTCTGTGCTTCTTTAACCCCCAACCTGTCTTCTCTCTCCCTCCCTTTCACACAAACACACAAACTTACCTGCACAAGCTCCAACTACTTTAAGCTCTAAAACAGTCATACATTTATCTTTCCCAAACTAAAAATAAATAAATAAATAAATAAATAAATCTGCAAACACTGAAATTTTGGAGGTATATTGGCATTTCCATAAGGAGCTTTCTCGAAGAAGGCGGATGGTAGGCAATCTGTATCTCCCTGGATTGTTTAGCATTCTCTACAGCGGAGTCAGTTTATGATGGTCTGGGGTTTTGCTCTTTTCTTTCTCCAGCGGCATCCTCTAAAACTTTTGCACTTGCTCTGTCTTTATTTCTCTCGCCAAGCAGGCTCACTTTTCTCACTGTCTGAGGGAGTCAGAAGTCACTAAGTACCAAGCAGCCAAGTGATAAGAATGTTTTTTCAACTTTGGTATCCCAGCTGCATTGAGAAAACCACAAAGAACTAACCAATTTGTATTTTTTTTTAATCACTGAGTTTCTGATATGCTTTGATCACATAACTAAAGGTCAGTAAAATCAGAGGTAGAACTCAAATTTGCCTAAGGTATGTCCTCATCTACCTATCTGATTCTAAATAAGGGGGAACTTAAGTAATGCTTTAATAATGTTACCACAATTTACATGCCCCAAAGAGTGTTCATTCATTTGTTTGCCTTGCAATTGTCGATGTCCCATTGTACTAGGAATATAAAGCAGGAGCTAATAGTCTTGTAAGAGAGACAGACTTATTCAGGAATAATTATAATGTAGCATGATAAGGGTTGTAATGGGAACCATATGTATTTTGCAGAGGGACTTACTGATTCCTAGGAAGGTTGACACATGACAATTGCCTAACAAAAAAGTTATAATGTGGCTTTGATTTTTTTCTCCCTTATCCATCCTGCATCAATCTCACAATCTTGGCCAGAGCGCATCAACTATTTTCACTGGAGCTGAGTTGGAATGTATTTTTCTCCTCATCCCTCTTTTTATTTCAAGAGATGTTTGCATTTTAAGGATTTCTAATGGATTTTTTGTTTGATCGTTAATGTTAGAACCAGTTAAAGAGCAATTCCATTAGCTTCACTGCGTTTTAGTCGTCCTGTGATTTTGGCCAAAACTGAACTTATTCACTGTAACTGTTCACTCTGAATTCTTCGCACTTGGCTCTAAATGACTTTTAGTTATTTTTAGATATCAAATCTCCTTCAAATGGGAACCATTCGTATCATCGAAGAGACTGAGAGTAAAGAGACAGGCTGTGAAGCAATTTCCAAAGAAAAAGAGTTTATAGAAAGGAGATATATAGAAGCTTTAATCATGGAAACATTACTGGAATGTTTACACCATCCCAAGGCAAGTTCTTTAAAGAATATAACAGTTCATCTGAGTCATAAATCATGTTTTCCTAAAAATAGTCATGTAATCTTGTATATTTATACCTTATAATGCATTGGTTGTAGAAGGTGTTCTAGCCCTGGTATATCTGGAGAACAATCATAATGATTTTTGTTCACAATTTCTAGTTATTTTTAGGTGCTTTTCATTTTTTTCTAGTGCTCTCCCTTTCACTGAGCACCTATCGTGTGTTCTGTTAACCCTGGTACTTGTTATCAACTGCCTGTCAGATAATCCTGCTTAAGTGACTGGTTGATGACAGCTTTTAAGATACTGCCTCTCCAAGTTATATTTCTATTCACGGAAGATTCTAGAACAAAAAGCCCTGACATGAGGCTTTCTAATGAAGGGACTCATAAGAGGCATCATGCCATATACAGAGGAGAAAATGTTTGGTGCGAAAATAATACTGGTTGACTTTTCTTCTGGTCTCTTGATTCAGTCACTTAGAGCTGTAACTGACGAGAGACCCCTAGTTTTGTGTCCAGGGAGAAATTAGGTACTCTTTATGTAGCGCTGATACCATTCAGGGACAAATTACTGAGTTTATCTGATGTGTGTGTGTGTGTGTGTGTGTGTGTGGCAGTATATACACACACACACACATATATGTGTATAATTTTTCTCCTAAAGAGAAAATATTATTTTCTAAAATCATAGAATAATTCAAAGTTTGGAAGCCTTTCACCTCCAGGAAATAACAGAAGCTGATAACCTTAGCCTAAATGATAACAAAAATATTTCAAAACTATAATTACTGTAATTCTATTATTTATGAAAAGTATTAAAAAGAAGCAACAGGCAAAAGGATCATATTTTAAAAATGTCCTTGTCTAGCCTCAGGGAAAAGATAGCATACAAAGACCCTAAAAGGAGGTTACTTATTGAAAGAACAACCAGATTGATTTTCTGGAAATTAGCTTTGGTTGTAAGGCCCTGCAGCATGAAGTAGATGTTTTGGGATGGGCATCACACTGCAGTTTGCCTTGGTTACAATCCTTCTTTTGATATTTTGGCATCTCATTTTCCCAGTGTGTTATGCTGCCAACTTTTCCAGTCTCCTGAGGCTTTATTTTCAGTAACCATTCCTGAAATTTGCTTACTACAAAGCCTTGCAGAGTCTCTAATTCTCTCAGGGCAATGATTCGAGCTAACACATTGGTTGGGATATTCAGTTGAGAGTTTGCTTACACTGGTAAATGCTAGTGGTTTATTAAGTTAACATTGCCAGTGACAAGTTGTAGAAATTAGAAATTGACTAGATGCCAAAAAAATTCTTTTAACAATGGTTATTTCAACTAGGTTTGGCTGGTGAAAAAGAAGCTTTTTATTTCCTTTTCATTCATTCATTTGCTCCTCTATTTCTCTCCTTTTCTTTCTTTCTTCTTTAATTGCACAGAGTCTAGTAAACCATAAATAGATGTTCGCTGCACTGGGCTATCCTCAGATGAGGATTTAGTAATGTAGGTCATTTTTATCACTGGGTCATTTATGCCGCTGGTATAATGGTGAATTCTTTAATGAATCAGGTGTAGAGCATTATAATGAATCATTTGAGCAAGATGCATGATGTGTCTTAATATTTTAAGTATTTCAGTGCATTTTTGAATTATTCTCTGTCATGGCAATTTATATTATGATTTTTAAAAGGCATTGGCTGAAACAATCTGTGTAATGTTAAAATGTTTTCATATGCTTTATACAGTTAACATTGAACTGCGTCTGCAAAAATAGAAGCATTGTGGTGCTGTACAACCAGGATCCCCTAATTCGTGTCCTATTGATGTCGACTAATACATTTAACCATAATTTTCCAGATGCCTTCCAGGCCTTACTTTTAGTCTTGTATTAGTTTCCTATTGCCCCTGTAACAAATTATAACGAACATAGTGTCTTAAAGCAACAAGCAGGTTTTTTTTTTTTCAATAGCTCTGATGGTCTGAAGTCGGCAATGTGTATCACTGGGTTAAAATCAACGTGTTGGCAGGCCTGTGTTTCTTTCTACAAGGTCAATAGGAGAATCTGTTTTATTTTCTTTTCCAGCTTCTAGAAGCTGCTTACATTCTCTGACACTTGACCACCTTCCAACTTCAAAGCCAGCAGTGGCTGGCAGAGTGTTTTCCACATCTCATCATTCTGACTTTTTTCCACCTCTCTCTTACACATTTAAGGAAACTGATTACATTGGCCCCACTTGGATAATCCAGGAAAATCCTCTTATTTAAGGTTAGTTGATTAGAAACTTTAAGTCCATTTGCAATTTTAATTCCTCTTTGCCATGTAAGGTAACATTTTCACAAGTTCACGGGATAAGGACATGGACAACTTTGGGGAGTCAGTTCTGCCTGTTATAGGTCCAATGGGCAAATTCCCCAAATTTGATAACCACACGTTATAAACTACAAAATATTATTTGGGCAGTTTATAGTTAGACTTTGTTTTTTCTGTGCAATCTCAACATTTTATCTCATCACCAAATAGATACTTTAATATCACAATATAAGAGTAAGATACAGTAATATAGTATAGATAGAGTAATATATCTTACTTTTTCCTAATAAAATACTTTCTTACTGTTTTTAAAAAATTAGGAATAGAAAAAGTTGAAGTGATCAGTTTTTTTTTTTTCTGTAACATGTAAGGTTTATTCTCGTATACAGAGCAGTCAAATATTTTGAAATGTGGGCAGTAAAATCACTGCCAATTTAGTGATTTCATTCTTTAATAGGAGCACAAGACTGGACAAACATTTACAAACTGCTTATTTATTCAACTTGTGAATCACTTATTACATACAAATACTATGATTGCTATAAGATATGATCTGACCCACCTATTATAACCAGAGACAGAGAAAAGGTGAGACCAGACTTGAGATAGGGTAGATCTGATCCTACTTCTTTGGGCTTCAATATCTGTCTCAGTCCATTTCTTTAGCCTCAGTGTGGAACAGAGAGGCTATTACTCATCACAGGACAGGATCTCTCTACCATGGCATTAGTGGCACTTTGTGCAGGATGATTCCATGTTGTGAGTGCTGGAGGATCAATGACCTCAGAAATATTTTGAGAATAAGAGCCCTTCTGTTTCTCAACTATAAACATTCCTCAAATCCTCACACATGCTGGAAAATATTTCCTTGTATCATTATCTTTTAGAAAGTTGAGAAATAGTCATAGTTGGGGAGGAGACTTAAAGAAAGTTTGTAGGCTTTATAATGGGACTCAAATTTTATGTTATGCGGACGTCCCTGAATTTGACATTGTTTCAATGTGAGCACATATATTTTTCTTGGTCTCTATAAAATTTATCAATCTTTGTATCCTCCACAGAGCTAGGCACCATGATTTGTAGGTGTTTAATAATGCTTTTGCATTGACATCATAGACCTCACCTTTGGCTAGACATTTAGATTTTGAGGAAACTTCAATCCAGTAAATACTTTTATATAGGGCTATACATTTTTTTCCACATGATATTTACTTGTACATCTTTCATTAGCCCTAGCATATATTTTAAGAACAAAATTAAGGAAAACATTTTTGTTCTGTAATTTCCTTCCTACCCAATACCATTTTAAAAATGTAATTTCCTCTTATTTTGAAGTAGTAAACCTGTTGCCATAGGGTTTTTGAGGGTAGAATAATGTTTGTTCTCCAATTCAGATTAGAGATAAAATTAAAATAGCATGATTGTCTTTGAAGAAGAAGAATATGTCTAGGTAGTACCTACTCTTCCACACGCACCTTCTTTACTCTGTTTTTCTTTTTTGTTGTCTTCCTTGGCATGATAGAGCAGGGTCATTGATGAATTTTCCAGCACACTTGAAAACCAAGGAGTCAGTGCCTGAGTGAGGAGGTAGCGGCAACCACTTGGTGTCTTTTCTTGTCTGTCCTGACCTTATGCTTGCAGGAGAATTTCGTAATTGAGTAGTTTAGCTTTAATATTTCCACTCCTCAAAATAATACAATTTCAAAGCTATCTTTTGATCTGAATGTGAGGAATGTTAACAATGCAGGTACATATTAGAAGATGTAGACTCTTCTTTTGCCTCTGGCATTTTTTGCAAATCTTTTTGCCCTTTTTTCATTACCTAAGGTCAGAATCCCAGCTTTTAATGGTGGCTGAAGAAGGTGGTGACAGAACTTTAACCCAGATGCTCACACAACTAGTCTTGTCTTCTTCTGACCCTTAGGGGCAAAAAAAAAAAAACAAAAACAAAAACCTGGAAAATTGGACAAATTTTATGAACAAAGGTTGCCCCCACATATACTGTAGATATTTAAATAAGTGGTAATTTACTCTCTAAGGAATAAATAAATGACACAGTACTGTAATCCAATTGAAAAAATAGTAGGCTTCAAAATGGGAGCATTTGAACTTGGTGTCACGGATTTTGGGAAGTTCTGAAAGGAGTGAGGAGTGTTTAGATTCCAGGAATCTTTGATTAAAATATATTAATGAAAGTGGAAGAGCTCTCAGCTGGCTGATATGGGAGATAAAATACCATAAATGTTAGCATCATGGCTGAGCAACTCTTTAAGTCATTATAAACAATAATGGGCACTAGAAAAGACAAGGTCAGAGCATTTCTCTCAACTCCTCCATGCAGAATCTTTTCATTTCTGGTACATATCTCATTTCCCTTCAAGTGTCTCTAACTGTAAAAAAGAGAGATAACCTTTACAACTCTCTCTTTCATTGATAAGTAAGCAGAGTGAAAGTGCCTCGGTTTATACATAGTTGCTGTAATCTGGGAACAGCAGGTATTTTCCTGAGTGGTAATATGGTTAAATTAGCAAGAAACATATAAAAAGTATTTTTTCATATAAATTGCAAATTTTGCCAAGTTGATATGCGAAGGTGCATTGTAGGCAGAACTGAGACATTTCTTAGGCAGACACTTAGTATCAGCAGAGACTGGAGCAGAACAACATGCAAGATCGCATCTCTCAGGCCATGTGTCCTGTGGATTTTCGACATGGGGCTCAATGTAGGTTAGATCTAAGCTTGCATTGCAAAGACCTTTTTCGGGCTCTGTTAGAGGACAAATTCTGTCATTCAATAAGTATTTATTAAACACCTAGACTCTTTTTGGCTCTGTTCCTATTCTCATTAGGCTCAAATTCTTATTTGGAATGAAGACAAAAATTTATTAGATATGCGATGAATTTTTTAAGATTACGATGGAGCCCTTTTGAAGAAGTCCTTCCCCAAAGAGTAGTTACCAGTACTTTCTGACTTCATTGCACGTGTAAATATGGAATGGTATTGAAAGAGAAAAATTATTATCTCTGTAACTTAAAATAAAGCCTGAATTATATTTGAACATTATGGAATTTACTGACAGAATCTTGATTTTATCTAAAACTGTTATTGATGATAGAAACTACCAAATATAATAGTTCTATAAGCTTCTGAAAGATACTTTTATGGGGTACATTGAAACTCTATATACAAGATTGTCAAGTTGGTGCCAGGTTGGTCTGTCTTTGTTAACTTGAATTTGAATTTTTTTAAAGCAGGTAGCCTCATCTTATGTATTCAAAACAGTCAAGATTTGCTGCGAACGCTGGGTGTTTTTTTCCTGGAAGGAGGAGGCAGTGGTAGAAGAGCTTACTGTTAGCCTTTGCCATGACTCATTAGAACATGTCCCGAAATAAGTTTAGCTCCACATCAGGCAAGCTGCAGACCATTCCCAAGTCATTTGTCAAACGAAAAGGAAGGAGGTTGTCATAGTAAAACAGCCCCATGATGTGAGCAGAAATGTATCACTCTATTATTTTCCCTTCCTTTTGCAGAAAACAAGATGTATTGATTTATTTGAAATGGTTTAGGGTCTAAGGTGTTTTATATTTGCAAAAGTTATGAATTAAAGGTTCTAAATTGTAAGGTGTTAATGTGAATTAAATTCACGCCTATTGTAGGAAATATTAGTTGGAAACAATAAATCTTACAGGCTCAAAGTACTTTTATTGCTGTAAAAAAATGAAGGTCACAAGATAATACTATTCAGGGAAGCATGTAAGATGTTTAAAGAGATTTATCATTTTTCATATGACACACAGACACCTTTTTAAAGGATTTCAGTATTTTGTCTTCATTCAGTTTGGTATTTGAATATTTTAAGTCAACCGTTTAGAAACCCATACGTTTTTTGACATTATCTAATTGCATGATTTAACAAGTAGATGGATGGTGAAGATTTCTGATGAGTGTACCTAATTGTTTGGCAATGTTCAGATGGCTTCAACAGTTTCATTTATAATGTGTTTTAAGGAAATCCACAGTGATGAAGGATCTATTATATTCCAGACGCTGGGACAGGCATGTCTCGGTTGATTATGTCATTTAATTCCTATGGTGTTGATTGATATTATATTTATGATGGTTTTCTCAGATGAAGAAACTGAGATTCAGGGTTTAATGACTTGTAAAAGATCATACGGTCACTAAGAGGTAGTGCTGGGTTGGAACTCAGGGCCAAGTGGCTCCCGAGCTGCTTCTGTTTGTTTTAGATTGGTCACAGGCCTTACCTAGTCTCATGGTATTTGTGCTCTTCTACAATGTTAATGGGAGAAAAATCCTCAAATGCTTGATCTTAGAAATATAAATATCCCAACCCAACCAAGTGTTTAAAAATTACAGATGCTTCTCTATTTATGGGTAAGTAAGGCTTTCTCTCTCTCTCTATATATATATATACATAATTTATTTTTTAAAATTTCATGACAAGCCACTGCTATCCCCATCTGCTGGCGGTGGCCAGAAGTGATGGCACACTTTTAGTTCTCCTTATAATTTTTTATGTCTAGAGAAACTTATAGGTGAAAGTCTGTTGTAAATAAGTTTCTTATTGGGCCCTGAAAGTTGGTGAGCTCCTTGTACTCCTTCCTCACTGCTGCTGATAGAGGCCTCTAGATCTGGACCCTCAAAACATCTTTGCCCTCCTGTATTTTCAACAGTACTTATATAGTTACAAAATAGTGCCAGACACTGTTCTAAGAGCTTTATTAGGAGGGAATTGGCCAGTATAATTCTCATAACAAATCTGTGGGGAAGGAATGATTACCATCCACCATTGCCTTAGTCCATTTTCTCTTGCTCAGGAATATACTGAAGGCTGGGTAACTTATTTAAAAAAAGATTTACTTGGTTCAGTGTTCTTCAGGCTGTACAAGAAGCATGGTGCTAGCATCTGCTTGGCCTCTGGTGAACATGGAAGAGAAGGGCCAAGGGGAAGGGACACGTGCAAGGAAGGACCAAACCTGAGGTGCTTCCTGGGTTTATAAGAACCCCCCTTTTGGGAGCTAATACATTCCCCTGAGCTCCAATCCAGTCTCATGAGAGTGAGAACTTACTACCTTGAGAAAGGCACCAAGCCATTTGCGAATGATCTGCCCCCATTATCCAAATGCCTCCTATTAGGTCTCACCTTCCAAACCACCACACTGGGGATCAAATTTCAACATCACATTGGTGGTGTCAAACCATATCTAAGCCACAGCACCGCCCTGAGCAGATGTGGAAACTGAGGCACAGAGAGGTTAAGTCACTTACTCAATGTCATGTAGCTGCTAAGTGGTAGTAATGGAATTTGAACCTGTAGTGGCTGATGCCAGAGACCTTGGTCTTAATCATTACATTATGCAGACACCCCAGATTACAATACAATTTCTTCTTACATTTTCTGTTTCTGTGCCACAGAAAAAATTTGTGTTAATTTAAAAAGAAATGCTAAGGCTAAGTTTGTTTTTATTGTATGTTGTGCCATCTCCTCTATTTCTCCTAAAACATTGTTTAGTTAATCATTATCTACCAGTCTTCTATTTAACCTCTCTCCCCGTTAGTGCTTTTCCTTCTGCCGTAAGTATGCTCAGATCTCTAACATCTTAAAATGCACCAACTTCTCTCTAGCTCTCCCATCATAAAATGGAGTCTTTAATTCTATGTCTTTTTGTCTTCATTTCTCTTTTGGCTGAGAGCTCACTGTTCTCTGGCTTATGCCTTCACCCTTCTCCAGCTGTTCTTGCTAAGTCGCCTCTGACTGAGAGGCTGGACCTTTCGGCCTTGCTGGGCCGCTGTCTGTAGGAAGCTCTGCTCCCACGGCTGACAGCCACAGCTGTCGCTGTATCCCGGGTACGCTCCTGCATCGCTGAGCATTTCCCCATCTTTTTCACTCCTTCGATGTTACATTTCCAAACCTTCCACGGAATCACATTCCTTATTTCAGTAGCCACTACCTGCCAGAAAAGCTTCTGTTTTCAAAGGACAGTTGGTTTCTGTATTTTTAAGTCTCTCAGGTCTCAGTGTGATGTATGCGAAGCTGAACTCACCGTCCCCTATTGCTGCCCAGCCCCTGTGCTCCTCTTTCTGGCCTTAATCCCCAGACTATCTACCTTTCACGATGCCTTATGAGTTATTCCAAAAAAAAACACTTTGCTTTCTGGATCAACCATGTTGCTCCCGGTTGTAAAAACCTTTGGATACAATGAACACCCTGAACCGGGCCCTTTAGCAAGTGATTTTCCATCTGTAATGCCTGACTTTTCCCCCAGGCCCTCTCTGCCTAGCCATGCTCAACTATTTGCTCTTTGCCCAACAGGACTTTCCCTTTATCAGCTCCGTGCCTCTGTATATTCCTTTTTGTCTGCATGAAATTTCCTTTGATCCTTTTCCATTTCTCAGAAACACACTCATATTTCATGACTCAGCTCAAATGTCACTTCCTATGCAATGCTCTCCCTGCCTCCCACGCCAAATGAGTTGTTCTCCTGCCTTTAGTCTCTATTTGACATACACTAATCAGTTTGCATTGCAATTAAATTTTCATATGCCTATTCCCGCAACAATGTGACCTTTCAAGAAAAAGGGCTATGTCTAATACATCACTGAATACCTGATGTCATATATATAGCAGGCTCTCAATAAAAGCTTGCAGAATGGCTCGAGCGATCAGATTGGTGAATGTAAACAAGAAACATTCATATAACACATATTAACACACTGTGCCAAGCAGTGCTCCAGTCACTGGGATATGGCAAAGAAGATCATTGATAAAAATCACTGCTGTCCTGGGGAGCTTACACTTTAGTGAGGAATGCACATAATTGATAAGATATTAATAAGCAAAATATAAACTTAGATTGTGGCAAATGATATGAAAAAATGCAGAGCCAAGAGATAGGGAACACCAGCGGAGGTGAGGGCTGAATATGGCTATCAGTGAAGGCCTTTATGAGAAGGTGATACTTGAAAAAGACCTGAAGTGTAGGACGGAGGAAACCATGTGGATATTAGGGATCTTTCCAGGCAGAGAGAACCGCGAGGGTAAGGGTAGAAACATGCATGGGATACTCAAGGCCTAGTCCTGGAGACCAGCGTGGCCGGAGGGAAGGAGTGGTAAGGTGGGGAAGTACTACAGGAGAAATACTAGCAGATAAGTTCAGAGAGGACCAAAGGTTAGGTTGTGTAGGGATTTTACCCTGAGTGACATGGGAAGCCATTGGAAGACTGGCAGACAAGTGGAATACTTCACAGAATTTAAAACATTTATCTCACAGTACCAGTCTGAGCAGTTACTGCTGGTAAATTTGTGACATAGGCTTCGAAGACAGCATTAAAAGCTCTTGATGGTGTGGTTCATTTTTCTACACATTTATGTTTGGGGACAGCCAATATTCACAAAGATAAAAACCATATCACCATCTGCAATAGCATGACAGTTCTGTGGAGCACTAAAGGGCAAATAGGAAAAATGACCCTGCCCACATCAATGAACAGGAAGGGAGAAAAACGTGGCAGAGAGTACATGGCACTGAGATCACCACACAAGTGTGGATTGGTCATTGCTCTTTTACAGGCTGTTTAATTTGAAAAGAAGAGAATATTTTATATGAAGAATTATTGATGTAGTGATTCTATTAATAATTAATTAAATAGGTGTAGTTCTTAGAAACTCCAACACATTCAGATAGATCCTTTTTTTTTGTCTGTGTTGATTTTTTTGTTTGTTCGTTTGTTTGTTTGGGGAACCTTTGTAAAGTGGTCATATCAAGAATGTCAGCATTCTTTATGGATAGTGTTGATTTTTTTTGTCTGTGTTGATTTTTTTGTTTGTTTGCTTCTTTGGGGAAGCTTTGTAAAGTGGTCATATCAAGAATGTCAGCATTCTTTACGGATAGGTACAGAAATCATTCTGCTTATCGTCTATCCCAATTCCTTGTTGCAATTTCATAGTTGCTTTGAGCCAAACACTTTTCTGGTAAAATAGAGAATATTGAGTTTCTTACAATTGGGTGGATCGGCTTTTAGGAAATTCTTGGAGTAAAGGATCTTTGAAAGACAAAAGAAATCCAATCAGCCAAGTTCATGTGAATATGTGCTCTCAAGAGAAAGACAAAACTCCTGTTTTCTAGGAAGTATGAAAAGATGGAACTTGAATATTAAGTTGTTAGATGTTAGAGGCTTATCTTTATGTGAAGAGAAAAGCAATTGTAAAAATTTTTATCTTAGCTGCAATTTTATTATATTATAAATAAATACATTAAAATGTGTAAAATATGATGTGTATGTACACATACATATATAATAGGTCTCAAAGGCTTTTTTCCACTGGTATGACTTATTTTAAATGAAATTTTCATCAAATGAATTAATAATGAGTAAATACTACATTATTTGAGAACATATCATTTTATTTGTATTACACAAACCTGCATTCTAAGAATAGAGGCATCTCACATATACTTTTAGGTTACAACTCATGTGGCTCAAAAGCCTGGAGTTATATTTCTCGTGGTTTGATATCCACTCCCCAGTCCTCTCATAATGAAACCAAAGACAATTGTGTCATTGATCATTCCCTTCAAAACATTGGCATCACTTCTCTACGTTGGAAATAGGTGGGCACAGCACTAATATATGTTGTTACTTAATATATATGAAAGTTACTGAAAAGGAAAAAAAAACAAATTAAAAAAACTCAAGAAATACGGTAGTTAAACTTCAAGTTCCATTGTTGCTCTGCTTCTTAAACTCAGTACTCTCCAGTTCTTTACTTATTCGTAGACCTTCTGCCACCAAAATTTCTCCCACAGAGTCTGTGTTGCAGCTTTCGCTGAAGGGATGGGACATTAAGGAGGAAGAAGGAAAAAGAAATGGGGGAACAGGGTGGTCCACTGCTCAAAACACTTGTCAAGGTTAGCTTCCCACCCTCCATTCCTGGCCCTCCAAGAGGCCATTCCTCTGGGACAGCCTCCACAGAGTTGTGACTCTGCTCTTCTCCCAGGATTTGTTTCCTGTCTCAAGTCTTCTGTCCAATTTCCGGGGATCTAAGAAGTTGCTGGCCGCCTTTAGACTGCGTGAGAGATCATCTGCTGGTTTCTCTGTTGATCAGTGATTGTGTCTTGCTCATGGCTGATGGTTCTGGTAGTATTTGGAAATTAGACTGAGTTGTTCTATATCTAAAGACTATTAAGTGGTCTTTTTTTTTTTCAATTTGTAGGAAATATAATTAATGCATGTGATTTTTCTCAATTTTAGATTTTTCTTGTATACATTTTGCTTATGCCTCTGTTGCTGCTCTCACTTCTTTGTTGGTTCTGTCAGATGACAGAATAAAACACATAAATTATTTTAACCGAGAAAACTTTTATTATACCATTAATGGAAAAATAGAATGTTTTTTTCCCCAGCAGGAACATGCTTGTCGTATGATTTTATATTGAACAAGTTTAATGTATGAATTTTTCTATATGTAAAACTATTCTTTATTCTCAATTAAATTAATTAAGTACTTCATTATGCCACAATATTCCCCCAAGGGCCCCTGACACTGATGAACCCTCCCAACCAGGCACATCTGAAAGCCTCTGCTCAGTGAGAAATCCTTTCGTTTTGACCCTCCCTTCCTCTGACAGCACAGCTGCATGTCTTACACAGAGGCATCTCCAGGAGTGGATCATATGGGGTCTTACATAGTAGAGTGCCTTCTTCCCCTTCTCTTTGGATTCTCTTTGGAGTTCTGTTCTGTTTGCACCCTACATTAAGAAAGACCCACACTCTTCAACTCTTCTTGAAGAACAAGATGTCTGCAAATTCCCCTTAACCTTGACATTGACCATTTGGTTGGGTGCTTGCCTAAGGCAACTGCTATTTAATAGGCACCTCTTACTTGGACCATACTGTTTAATATATTCTCATTAGACACTAAGTGGGAATAGCCAAATCTCTCAGGACTTTTAGATGGAAGGTCCAGATGAGGCTGTGTGCTTGGCAATACCTAACATATGGAGCCTTAGGGAAATAGTTTTCAAATTTTTACCTGCAAAAGATTCACCTAGGGAGCTTTTAAGAAGTGTAGTTCTGCTCTGCTCATCTCAGGAATGGGCCAGGAGCCTGCACTTTTGCAAAAGCACCCTTCGTCATTCTCATAGAAAATTCTTTAGAGCAGCACTGTCTAATATAAATATAATGCAAACCACATATGTAATTTTTAATTTTCTAATAGCCATGTTAATAAATTTTAAAACACAGACGAAATTAATTTTAATTATAGGTTTCTTTTAACCCCATGCATCTAAAATAATATTACTCAATATTTAGTCAATATAAAAATTATTAATAACATTTTTATATCCTTTAAAAATTTTAATCTTCAAAATATGGTGTATGTTTTATATTTACAGCATGTCATCTCAATTCGAAATAGCTTCACTGAAAGCACTCAGTAACCATATGGAGCTAGTGACTAGTAACTACAGTATTGGACAGCACAGTTGGAGAGAATTGCTTTGAAATCTAGTAAATAAACTTGCAATGTGAGAAGGACCCAATTCAATCACTTGACTGTCTGAATAAGAATATGCTTTATTTTCTGTTGTGTGCTTGGCATTAAGCTAAGTTCTTAAAATGCATTGTATTATAAAATTTATGCAACTGGAATATAACTAAGATATGCTATTTTATCTATTTGGTAGAGAAAAAAAAAAAAAAACAAACCACAAACACTCTGGCTTTAGAGGTTGCTTTCCCCAAAGTCACAGAACAAGTAAGAGACAGAACCAGTTTGATATGATCTCAGAGCACACCTACTGACTACCCCTCAGTACCCTCTTCAACACTGTGCTTATTTCTTTCACAATTAAATTCATGGTTCCTTCTAATATCAAGGTCTTATACATGTTCTAGGGATTGTTTGACATAATTATAACATAAAATAGAATTCAGAGGTAACTGGATTACATTTATATATTAATCCTTTATGCTACTTGACCTCCCAGAAGTGAAATAACCTTGGGAATGGGATACATGGGAGAACTGGCTATAAAAACTGTGTATTATTAGAATGCTGAAACATTGCATCTGAGCTTTTTCTTAGCAATTTTGTATTTTTTAAGATTAGTGTTGTTTTTCTTCTGAGGCAATAGTAAACATTATAACCAATAATTTAAAAAGGGACATTTACTGATGATTATTCATTATTTTAAATATATGAATGATTAAATAAATAACTAAACTGCCCAATGTGCAATAAAACTATGAAAGCTGAGCTTTTCAAAGGCAAGGCTCTTAACGTATCATCATTTATTCAAAGAAGGTTATTTGTCGAAAGTTATTTACTCTTCTTTTCCCTTGCTTCCTGAACTCATGATATGAACATCTTCATTTATTTTAGCTCTAACTTGGTTGATTACAAAAAAAAGGATGCCCTGTGCTTTTAATATTGCTGAATATTTGAAGATCAATTGCAGCCATTAAATTAAAACAGTTTACCCCTCAAGGATTTTCAAAGACCAAAGAAAATATTATTTTAAATGTAATGCATTAGTCTTCTATTATTACTGTCTTGGACTGGATTGCATTAGATCTTCAGATTAAGGCAGCAAGTGCTTTGAAAATTTAAAACCAGTTGTAAAATGTGGAATTCAAGCAAACACAAAATCAAACAAACATATGATTTTTCTCAGTTATTATAAGCAGAATCAACTTACTGGATCCTTATTTATCTATCATTGGAATGAACACACAATCAAAATATTCCAAACTTGATTACTCACCCTAATGAGAAGGGCATAGATAAATGGCAAACAGCAATTTAAATATATTATATTTGGCCTAAAATGGCTGCATTATTTTTAAATCTTAATTTTCTAATCCTGAGTGTATAGTCATTAATCAATGTGTAAGATTTCTTAGAAACATGCCGGTATAGTCAACTAGAGTTACAATTTTTTGTAGATGATTCAGTGCAGAGATCTCTATCTAAACAAATCAAGGTAAATTTTTTAAATATCAATGGCACTCCTAAGTTGGTCATAGAAAATCACCTACCCGTATATGAGATAAACATTGAGGTTTAGAAACTGCTCTTAATGTTGAGGGTATATTCATTACCAAGTCAGTAATTCAGTGATTCGCCAGGTACAGCTGGTACCTCATGGGTATAGCTGTCTAGTCAGAAGTAAGAAATATAATCCCAGAGTGCTCTGTTAGCCTGGGATTTCAGGATCAGTTTTGTTTTTGATCTCAGTATTTCTCAAATCCCTTTTCATTAATGATGAAATAGGGTCTCAATATCCTATGCTGCCATTTGGAAAAAGAAAAAGGAAGATGACACTGTTCACATTCGAAATCGTTTGGTATCTACTTAACATTTCTTCTTGCTTTACTATAAATTATTACTTATATTTTGATATATTTACACATTTTAAACATTAATTCACTGCATAACCTTTACTTTTTGGTATGAATATGAGAAGCAAGAAAGAGCACTGAGTAACTAACAACAGGTGCTACCAAATGTTATGTAGGAAATCTCGCATAATTCACTTATGTCTAAATTGTCACTCGGAGCCTATTTCTTCTTATATAATCTGTGATTGTACCAAATATACTTATTTTTCCCACTCCTAACTTGGCTAAAATAGCCAATTAGGATCAGAAAAATGAGGCATTAGTAAGACATATATATTCTGATATCAGTGGTAAATAATAACCAAATGTAAGGAAAATATATGTATCTAAGAGAGAATCCTTAGCTGAGTCCATAATGTTATATATACTTCATTGACATCAGATGACACTGACTTAGCATAGTTAGTATTTATAATGATCATGAGTCTTTGTGTACTCTTTGTTTAAGAATTCAGAGCAGGGTGGAATATATTTTAGAAAATTTTCACCCCAAATGGTTAAATGTGTCCTTAATGGGGATGTTACCATATAGCATTAATTTTCATGAGCATCAATGAGCCATCCTTGTATCTTATTTTAAGTAATGAGTCAGGAATATAGTATTATAAAGTGTTTATAGTTTATCATTTACCCTAACATGCTTATCTATGCAACAGTGCCTACTCAATTCTTGAGTGCAGATTATTCAAAGACATAACAGTAAATGATACTGTTAAATCTTTATATGACGTTGAAAGAAATGAAGTGTGTAAATGAAATCTTAACTTTGAAATACCAGCCTCGGGTTTTGCTAGATCTTTATCGTTATATGAGATGAAGATCTAAGCCTTAACGCACACAACTGCCCTGATTGAATGTTGGTCTTTTCTCTTATCTGTATTCTCGCACGTATGATCTGCTTGGGAAATGTCCTTCGCCATTAAGAAGAGGTCACGTAAGGGAAAGGAGGGTAGGACTTTAGGCACTTTGCATGGATTTGGGTACCTGTATCTAGGTAAGAAGGAAAGTAAAGTAGCACGTATGAATTAGGGTGTCTCATTTCCTGCACTTTGTTCCTGAAAACTACCTAGAAAGTCACCATATGTGATAAGCAACTTGAAAAAGCCCTCAAATCCCATTTTGCT